>JADLZN010006712.1:0-236619 GCA_018155175.1 Sinocyclocheilus anophthalmus | reverse complement strand
AATGATTTTAGTGGCACTCTAGATGTGATGAAAAATGATGGCCTTGATTTTGTAAATTGTAAGTATTTCACTGCTATCTGACTGTGGAGGTCGATTCATGGTCGGCGTCCGTCTCTCGCTCTTGTTTTCTCACTGGTTTTGGCCATCTCTCGGCTATCCATCATATATCTCACATCTCATTGTCATTCTGTTTTTGTTCAGGAGCCAAAATCCTTTGTTTCATCTGTCTGGCCCATTGACATTTCTGGTAATCAGAACCATAGTCCTGCTCCAGGAGTCCCATCGTCCCACAAGCCCAGGAAGGAGCCACTTGCCTGGGGTGAATTCTGACGGTTTGGTTGTACTTATTCACATTCCATGGCACATTTTTTGTTTGAGTTTGGAATCTCGCTGAAATGTGGGCCAAAGAGTACACTGAATCCACAATATCTTTCTAGCTTTCCTTGTTTTTTCCACTTTCTACTTGTGTCCTCAGCATTTTACAGCTTCCCAGAAAACAGTGCCCAGCTTTTCCCAAATTTAAAACCCATTACTGAATCTTAGCCAGTGGCTAAATCAACCTCGTGTTCCCATGTTGTCTGCACGATAATCAGATATATGTAATATTCTCCAAGGAAGTTTAGAGCAAGGATGAGTCATAGCTAGTGCAGGTTTAAATCAGAGCGCTTCATTCACACCCCTGAACGTCTGCGTCGTTGTCTTTTTAAAGGTTGCTCCTCAGGTCTCAATGGAAGAACAGAATTGTAGAAAAACGCAGGAACACTAGTGCATTGCACACCACATTTACAGCAGAGCCTCACTTCACTGACAGAGGAATAAATGGAAAAAGTAGTAGTATCTCGATCACACGCTGCACACACACATGTTGTGCGCACAGCTCCAGCCAGGTCTGTGAAAAGCGTGCTCAAGACTGCAGCTGGTGGCACAAAAGGCAGCGATGCAGGGAAGTGACACCTCCTGTCACCACGGTGACCCTTCTTGACTCACGGCTGACAACCCCATCAAGCAGACTTGCTGATAAAGCGCTCTCTGGCTCTCTCTCGTTTTCTCTCTGCCCCCCACTTCACGCCTGCGACCTGATCCTGTGTGAAGGGCTTAAGGAAAGCAAGGCTATGAACGAACATCGTGAGAGACAGAGATATAGCAGGGGGTGTGGAATGGAGTGTGATAGGGAGAAAGCAGTTGTAGAGAGAGGAACCCAGGCATGGGACGGACTGGGAAAGAGAGGGAGGGAGCGTTCAGGTTAAATCTGAGTGCGAGTGACATTGCATCAACTCACTATCACATCTCCTCCACGCTGGTGTCCATCAGCTGTCCACCCCGCTAACGTCCTTGACACACAAACACTCCACAGGCCTGTTACATACATACGCATATACATGCCGCTGTTTGAAGCTCATCCCTGGCCTGTCATCTACCCTGCAAGAGAGGTGACAGAAAAGGATGTCATCAAAATGTGCAGCGGGTTCTTATGCTAGGTCAATCTGATGGTGCAAAGATAATGTTTTGAGCAGTCCACCCCCCTCAGCGCCCTCCCCCCGGCACAAACAAACACGCAGGCTGCACCGTACCATCAATATTTAAGCAAAACGGGAGAGCACCTCCAAGAGTGCTTTGATTTGCATGTAATAAATAAATAAAAAGAGCCGGTATTTCACCACCACAATATGCAGACAGAGGCGATGACGGAGGTGAGCTGGGTGAAATCATGTAATAGTCATGGAGGTTAAAGGGGTCATAGGATGCCCATTTTCCACAAGTGGATATGATTCTTTAGGGTCTTAATGAAAAGTCCTTCTTTTTTTTTAGAACACAGTTTGGTTAAAATTTTCAATGGAACCCCCTTTTTTACCCTGTCAAAAACAGTTCTTTTCAGATCAAGCCGTTTTTTGTAGCATTTTCCTTTAAATGTTAATTAGCTATGCTGACCCCGCCCCTCTCTTCCTAGCTGTTCTCAGAGAGACTGTTTACTTTAGCCAGATTCATCATGATTAGCACATTATTAGGAAAGGCGATTTGCAAAAACCTTATTCTCACTTCTTCTGTAGATGAAGCTGGATCATGAATGATTCGCGCTAACATAGACGCATTTATGTAGATCGGGGGAGCATTCTCTTCAGAAACAATGTAATCCACTGCGAGTTGAGCGGTTCAGATGTCGGGAGTAAATGACGACTACTATGTTCATTAATACATCCAACAACAGAACACCTCAATCACTTAGGAGTCATTATTGTCTACATCTGCTCCAGCTGTGAAACAATGGCGGACTGATGACAGCTCAACTCAGGGCGGGTCTAAGTTAAGACGCCAGGTCCAGTCGTGTGAAACGGTACTGTCAATCAAACTATCGTGGGAGGGGCCTGTCTGTATGACGTCCCACAGACAGGCATTTGAGATCGGCTCGATTTGAGAAAGGGGAAAAAATTTAACCAGATTAAAAAAAAAAAAACACTGGGTGGATTTTATCATTATAGGGTGGTTGTGTAAACACACTGACAACACACATTTCAGTTCAAACAACTAGTAAATGTGCATGTAGCATCCTATGACCCCTTAAAGAAGAACATGAAATGAGATTGTGTCATGTTTAGAACAGCAATAAATAATGTAAATAAATAAATAAATGCCAGAGACGTCCATTCCTCCGTGCCGTAATGAATTTCAAATAAGGTATTCACTTCAGGACTAAGTGGCTGGCACGCAGTCCTTACAGCTGGTTTGTTGAGATAATTGATTTTCAAACAGTCTGAAGATGCGAGAGGTGGGCAAAGACAGGTGCCACGCCCACGGAGAACGCCGGTGACGAGCACGCCAATTCTGAGAGTTGTAACAGTTTAATTAGAACAGCAACTGGCCTTCGACACGGCCTCTTTCCTACGTAAATTTACCAGTTAGAGACTATTCATTTTTCATGTCGTAGCGCGTCTCCTCTCTGGTGCACTCGAGGCGCTGCTGCTGCCTGTCGCTTTTTTCCCCCTCCAGCAGGCGTGTCGTTCTGTCACAGATAACTAGAGGGACCGCGGGCCGGTGCAATGAATGGGCTGCATTACCTGCTTAAATTTGAACTGACAATGTAATTTGTACGTTTTCTGTTTCATTTACACAATCGGCCTGTGGGCATCAATGCGCGCTCCATCATTAGTGGAGAAAATGATAGCAGTGATGTTATGTGCTGGTTACATGCCGATAGAAATGTTTATCATGTTACAGAGGGCTTGAACCTTCTTGTTGATCTCAACTAAAATGCCAGGTTGTCAGATTATCATTTGTATTAATAATGTCTCCCTGTGATGAAGTTCAATGGCAGTCAGGCTCCAGGCAGGCCCTCAGGCCTTGCTTCAACAGGCTATGGGTATAAAAGGTAATCGCAGAGGCCAATTTCATGCCTGCTCATTAGTGTCTGTGTAAACTTGAGACAGATGAAACTCAATCCTTAGCCTTTGTGCATTCAGAGATGCTAAAAGCAGAACACCCAATTCCTTTGCCCAGGCATGTTGGCTTCTTATTTAGGGTGCATATGCACACACAAACACAAGGCTTCTTCTATTCTTCAATTCAGGGCACATGTGTATGTCAAAAATATCAATGAAACCCTGACACACTTGGAACTCAAATTTGTGCACAGGTTCAGATCAACTTTTGTAAACACACACATGCACACACTCGTCTGGACTTGGTTTGTGATTCAGATTAACAGCTCTCACAGGAAACTCGGTGATCCGCACCCGGGAACTTATTTGTGGAATTCATTGTGTGTGGGTGTGTGTGTGTGTGAGTGAGTGTGTGAGTGAGTGCTTGTGTGTCATTTCTAAACTCGCATTCCAAGTCAGATTAAGCACAAAGCGTTTTTCTGTGTCATAAAAGAAGATTTTCAAATGCCATTTTTGCACATAATTCAACAGTTTAACATTGTAGGAGTCAGTAAGCTGTGTTCACGACAGATTCACAAGTTATCTGATGTGTAACAAAATCGCCAGCAAATTTAGGAGACAATGAAGGTGTTAATGTTTTTTAAACACCTGCATCTTCATCCTCATTATCTTTCAAGGCAAAAATGAAGATTTGTACTGACTATTACCCTGATAAACCTTTGATCTTGGTGTTGTATAACTGACAGCATTCATTCTTGTGTCACTGTCTCTACACTATAATTTATCTGCAGCCTATCAGTTGTGTGTGAGAAAGACAGGATATCCCTGTACGGGACTTTCTAATGTGGTAGTTTCCACTTGCTGTCTCTTTTTTAACCTATTGTTTCAGTTATTCAGAAAGGTCCAAATGAAATTGCCACGGCTGCATTATTTGAACAAAATACAGTAAAATATAAAAGAACTGCTTTCAATTTTAATATATTTTGAAATGTAAATATTTTTAATTTATTCCTGTAATGGCAAAGCTGGATTTTCTTATTCATTATTCATTTTTCTCAACAATTACTTCAGTATTTAGTGTCACATGATCTTTCAGAAATCAATCTAATATGCTGATTGCTGCTCAAGAAATATTTCTTATTTTTGTTCAATGTTGAAAACATTTTTGCTGCTTAATATGTTTTTGAAAACCAAACAGTTTGCAGTAAAATTAGATTTAAAAAAGAAAAGAAAAAAGAAAGAAATACTTTTATTAAGCAAATAAAGACATTTATTTGACAGTAAAGACATGATAAAGGTAACTTTCAAATAAATGCTGTTCTTTTTCAAATGGCATATGTGTATATTATATATATATATAATAAACACATACATGGACTGTCTGCAATCATGCAGTTTATTTGTTAAATATTCCTAATTATTCGTGCCCCAGCCAATGCATTATCAGATGACACTTTTTTTTTTTTTGGCTGCATGAAGTACTCTTAAAGTGAAATAGAAATGATAATTCCATAATGTTGCTGTTGCAGCATCTGCTTTGGAACGGCAGGATGGCAACAGCACAGCACTGCCCTACATCATCAGACCACAGTAGGGGATTTCACATTATCTTGCGTGGCTCTAAATGAATTCCGCTTTTCCCTCCAAGTTCAAGATGAGGAATTAATTATGTGCTCCTTGAAGTAAAATTAAAGAACAATGATTACTGCATGTCCTCTCGTTTAAAGCAAGGCAGCCTTGATGGCAGTGAAGTGTTACAGTCACTGACACAATTAACGCAAATTATTTCATAGAAATCTTATCTTGCTGCTGTTCTCCACCCTCTTTGCAGGCCTGGTGCTTTTGTGTGGTATTAAATTAATTAGTTATGATTAAAAAAACATTCAAAAGTAGCACAGAGTTAACTGCAATGATAATGCACAATCATTACACTGTTCTGTAATGTAGATTGTGCTTTGTCCCAGGCACACGGTTTATTCAGAGGTGTGCACTGATAAGACAGTGACTCCATGGCAGTTTATTTTCATGGCATGATATCATAACAGCAAGAGATTTTCAGACACAGTGCTCTGTCAGCAGTAGCTCTTTGTCAAGGGAGTTTATTGAAAGGTATAAAATCATTCTTATTTTTTTCCAACACGGAAAAGCACTTTTCAGACAGGCTGCCAGTGGAGATGTGTGGACATCCACTGCTGAGAGTAGCTTGTACATATGCAAATAGCCTGTCCACTCCCTCGGTGACAGTGTCTTTTGTGTGGGTGTGTGTTACACAGCCGTTGTGAAACTGACAACAATCTTTTCACTTTTTGATCCCTCAACCTGAGTGCGTCTGAATTTTGCTGTGCATCTCTGACATCCAATCACTATAAAAATCTCTCCAACAATACATTATATGTGTGTCTGCGCTCTCAAAATCTTGTACTCACTCTTCTATTGTGCATATTTACAGTACTCACAATACAGTACCACCTTTCTCCCCATCAGCACCACCTTGAGGTTGAGAATAAGAGGCACAGCTCCAGGACTAACACCCAGATGGCCTTTAGGAGAAACTTAATCAGCCATCTTGTACCTGAATGTGCAGGAAATAGAGTTATTACTGTGGAAAGATTTCTGACACAAAAAGTCAGCTTCATTCAGAAGCCTCTGTTTCCATGCTATGCCCTCATGATTACATGTTCTGATCCTCAATGGAGAGACTAAGAAACTTGAAAATGCACAGCACAGTTTTGCCTACTAATGTTAAGAATTGAACAGCTAAAAAGCTAAAGTGAGTTCACAACTAGTTGGAATATGAAATTAAAGCCAGATTAACACATGATTTTAAATCATGTACTCCAACATTGTCCTATACCGTCCTCTTACATACGCATATATAAATATTATCATTCATCAGTGCTGCAAGAATTCTTCACAATAAGTTATTAACTCTGCTGAATGGGGCTGGAGGTTTGGTGGCTCAGCAATGGCAAAGCTCTTCTCTCTAGCTCTTTCAACAGTGACTTGATGTGTCTGTACAGTGCCTGTCCTGACCTGGCTATTGAGCAAGACAAAGCATTCTTAAGAGTGGTGACTGCTCCTGCATTAGCATTTTTATGACCTTAAATGGGTCATATGATGTTGCTAAAAAGAACATTATTTTGTGTATTTGGTGTAATGAAATGTGTTTATGCGGTTTAAGGTTAAAAAACACATAATTTTTCTCATACTGTACATTATTGTTTCTCCGCTATGCCCCGCCTTTCTAAAACGCGTTGATTTTTACAAGGCTCATCGGTCTGAAAAAGCGAGGTGTGCTCTGATGGGCCAGCTATCCAGTGCATTGTGATTGGCCGAATACCTCAAGCGTGTGACAGAAATGTTACACCCCTTACCATATTGTGATGCCATCACAACGAGACAAAAACATTAAAACCCATTATAAACAAGGCATTATTTCCCCAGTGGGGAAATAATTACTGATTAAAATGACTTATACTGTCTTTTTACACGTTACGTTGCATCGCGCCGTGTAAACATAAAACCATGTCTGCATTTTGTGATCGGAGAAATGACAAACTACAATTGCTACTCTACACTGCCCAAAACTCATTTGTATCATCAGTGACAAATCCTTTAAATAGGAAAACGTACTTACAGCCTGTGAGTCAGAACAGCCGGCATTGTAGCCTACTCTCCCAGGATCAGGAAACAGTCCTCCATAAAATGTGCTGCACACATCAAAATATGTGGGTCGATCTGTTCTGGAACAGTGTTGTAAATACAATGTGTCCTCTTTTGGAAGGCAAAACAAAGTAGTTTATATTTCACAACGAAACACACAGCGTCACACCCGGCGGGCTAGAGTGAGCGGAGGCCAAAGGCCTAGAGCGTGAGCGGCGTCGATGAAGGAGCGGGCCGGAGGGCTGGACACTGGCGGGGACTCCGCTTCGTCACGGTGAAAAGCACGATCCGGACAATCCACAGCGCGAGTTGATGATTCCTCACGAGACCGCACGGATCAGCTCCAGGCATGACGAAGCGGGGTTCTCTTTTGGAAGGCAAACAAAGTAGTTTCGCTTTCACAAAGAAACACACGGCAACAACAATACCACAGCGAGAATCAAAGTTACACCTCTCTTTGTGTGAACATTTGGGCGGCGTTATGCAATCTTCCCACATCGTGACGTAGACAATGTTAGGCGTGTTAGAATGAGCCGTTTTAGGAAGGCGTGGTTGACTCTTAACTTTTATAAAGAATATCTCTTTGGATTTGAGACTTTAGTCTTTGCAACTTTACAGATCTTATTTATGCACCAAGAGCTTGTAACACTCCAAAGAGAAAGGAAAATTTGAAAATCGCATCATATGACCCCTTTATACACACTAGTGTATATGCTAAATATTCAGCGTTAATCTAGGCTAATTTCGTTTGCACCATCACAATTTCCAGCTATATAGGCTTGGAGTAGAGGCATTTTAGTGGACTTACAGGGAAGAAATTAAAGGTATCCTTTAATTATTTAGCTGAAACGTTTTTAAAAAATGACATTACATTCGATTTATACTATATTTGCTTTATTCAACAAGAAATGTCACACAATCATACTCAAAACATGAAAAGCTAAACAATTTTGATTGTAGATGGGCCAAAATACAAAATTAACTAGATGGGGTTTAAATGGTGTCTTGTACTTTGTGAAAGCATTCTCTTTTTTGAAAGTATTGATAAATATTCTCATAAAAATCGCATCAACAATAATAATGTTGAACATACTCTTGTTTATTGTTTGTATCCAGTGTTTATACAATCATGAATCACATAACAGATTAAATTTGACAACTACAAATATAAAGTCAGGCAAACTGCAATTAAAAATACAATTTGTCATTAAATCAGAAATCCTTGCTCAAGAATTGTATTGTCTACTATAGAAGATGTGTAATGTGTAATGTGCACAGTGCTGCAGTAAGTACATATATGAGTTTAAAAAATAGTGTCCTCTTGTCCTGATTTTCTTCACAGTTATGGCACAAGTCTTTGAAACAAGTGAAGAATACGATATGCTTCCCTGTAGATAATAAATGTATAACCAAGCAGTGAAGACTGGATTTTTCCTCCAGTGTCTTGACTTTTAAAAGCAGTCTATCTGTTTCATGGCGGTGGAGTTCCGAACAGAATAACGTGTAATTAATGTTGGGATGTGGCCCTGGGGAGCTTGGAAATGTGGGAAGAGGATAGGGGAGGGAGAGGAGTCACTGAGATTTCTGATTACCTGACAAGTTGGGGCCAGAAAGGCTACACTTAGCCCATTAAAGATTTTCCAGCGTGACATTTGAGAGCAGCTGCCGCACCATGCGCCACCTTGCCATTTCCCCATTTGCTGGGCATCAATTTAGAGAGAGAAAAAGAGAGAGAAAGGGAGAGAAAGAAAGAGCAAATGAGAGAAAGAGAGGCCACCAGGCATACACTGGCACAAATGGATTTCATTCACCAAGGTGAACTGTACTTGGCTGATAAATGCACTTCCTTGAATGTCAGCAAATGTCATTTGTGAAGCCTTTTACTGTTGCTTTAATAGCTTCCCCAAACTTACAAAAAAATGAAAATAGAATGACAGAGAGAGTGAGAGAAGAGAGAGAGATAGAGAGGGTTTGGCTGTTGTCACTTCCACATGATTAAGCAATAAGACATTTGAGAAGTCCCAACAAGAAAGTGGTTGAACTTGCTGGATAATGCCTCCACGATTAAACGTTAGATTGTGAGTTTCTTGCTTTGAACTGAAGCTTTGGACAACAGCTTGGTAAAACCCAGATAAATCCAATTACTAATAGATCAGCTTTTGTTTTAAGAACGTTCAGCAATACAACAGATGTCATTCTATGTCATTTCATTTTTAAAACAGCAATTAATTATTACTATTTAAAAAAAATATGTTTATCAGCCTGGTTCATATCTTCCTTTATTTATAAACAACATATATCGACACTCAAAATTTCAACTATAGAATTTATATACCCCTTTTTTTAATTAAATGAAATAAAAAGTCAATAAAGATTATTTTAAAATAACAAGGTTTGATAGTATCTAGAATTACTTCCACTACATAAATAAGAATTTATAAATCTGTCTGTGGCTCCTTATGATGATTTAGGAAGCCTGGGCAACCTCATTCTGGCCCAATCCACATGGCTGTGATAATCCCCATTTCCAGTAGTTGCTAAGGTTACAAATTACCTTTGGTACTCTTAACCGGCTCCTCTGTGACACTCTACTAATCCTTTTATGGAATTTCGTTTAGGATTTATACTTTAGATACAGGATTACACAGCACTACATTTTGTTATTGTTCACATTTGTCCAGTGGAGTCATGTAGCACATTCCAGCCTCATTTATTTACAGCTCGGGTTATAGTCACAGAATTTCAGTGTCATGGGCATGAATGTTATGGGCAGTGTCAAGGGCATGAATTAATATTTCACTATATTTTATTTAGAAAGATCTATTCTATTACAGAGAAGTGTGAAAAGTTACCTCACACTGAAAAATCCAAAATAGCCACTATTAATAAAATGTCATTGTCATATGCTTTTCCATCCTCTTTTATACAATTACGCAATAAACAAGCTATCTGAGACCTTAACAGGGGTTCTAAGGGGACACTTGACCTAGGTAGTAGTGATAGGCCATTAGTGGAGGACTGGACCATATATATACACTGTAGGTTGGGGGTCAGAAGATTTTAATGTTTTGAAAGGAGTATTTTACACCAAGGCTGCGTGTATTTGATCAAAAATTATGTCAAAACACTAATTTCAATCATATATATTAGATATATATATATATCTATATCTATCTATATATACAGTATATATATACAACACATGACATATATTACCAATGTAAAATATCATTTGGTTTGTCATTTGTAGTTTTTTATTTTTATTAATGACCCAAGTGAATTTTCAGCAGCTATTACTTCAGTCTTCTGTGTCATATGATCATTTATAAATAATTCTAATATGCTGATTTGGTGCTCAAGAAAACATTCTTTTGATTATTAAGTACTAGTTGAAAATGTGGATGCGGCTTCATGACAGTGGCAAGTAGGAATGAGGAGAAAAGTTTGAAGGAACAACATTTCGTTTGAAAATACAAATCTTCTGTAAAATATAAATTATTGACGGTGTTTTGAATCCATTTAATGTGTGCCTGAGGAATAAAGGTATTATTTTCTTTCTAAAAAATAAATAAATAAAATAAAATACTCCCTCCAGTATTATCCCAAAGTGTTCTTAATAAAAAGAGATTTACATAAATTGCACAATAGTATAACATAAGTTGCACAACAGTATTAGGATTTTCAGGTTGTGTTAAATTACACCACCTGATAGAGAGAGATGAGGAGAATGGAAAAGTGGAAGAGAGAGAGAGTGAGAGAGATGTGAGCTCTAATCATGTTCAACTTGTTTGTCATGATCTGCTGCTAAACAGATCTAATGAGGCTAATGGAGGCAATATCAACACATGCAAACACAAACACAGAGAGAGAGAAAAACCCCCGAAAAAGTGCTAAGACCCTCAAGTCATGTTCTGGAACAATATTTTTCCCTCCCCTTTATTTCATACACTCACAGTCGTACTCACATACACTCTCACACTCACACACAGCTTGCAGCTCAGTCATCCGAGTAGTGACAGGCTGACAAACAATGTTATTGTTCTGATGGGTCAAATACTGCAAGCTCCTCAGTAATATGAACCATAGCATTCAAAGACCACATAGATAACTCAGTGCAATGTAGAGAATGTTTTTTACTAAGTAGGAAAGGAGAACATGTATGCAACTGACCATATGCCATAATTTCAACGATCATGAAATATACTACTTTACGAAATTAAAAGTCAGTGTTTACATCGACATATAACAACAACAATAGAAAATTTGACTTTTTTTGCTTTGTTTTATTAATTCAGAAGTAGCCTACACAATCACCCATAAGATCACAGCATTGTTTTAAATTAATCGTCCATTATCATACTATATCACAACCCAATCCACGTTTACTTTCATATGAAAGGGTTATTGATAAATTAAGTTAAATACTGGGGAGACTGAGCAAATATATTTTTCGCACAATAGCAGGTCCTACTCGGAAACAGGCAGAAGGCATTTCTGGGTTAATGCAGACAAAAATAGCCAAAGACAAAGAATTCACTTTAGTTCGAGGACGGGTGTTTGCTTTCACAAAGACAAGACCAAACCGTGCAGTTTATGACGTCGCAATATTATTTGTGTTCCTGTTTTGGTCAATGTTGTAAACCTATAAAAACAAACAGGGGTGCGAGTCGGCGGTTAGCGTAGCGCTGCTGGGCAGGACACATCCTCTTTTAGGAAGGAAAGGGATTTGCGGAGAGAGCAAACAAAGATATCAACAGTTTCTTTAACCCCACCGTGAACCACAGACCTGCAGGACAATATGATAGGACAACCTCCCAATAACTTCCCGTTACCTCTGCGCGACATTTTGCCTTTAGATTCACCTTGTCTGATTGCGCGCGCATTATATTTGTCTCACAGTCTGAGAACCCTTGCAATAAGGCCTAAACTAAACTATAATCAAATTTATACTTATAGATGGTTGCTGTTGTTTCGGCAAAAGAGACTACCCATAAAATTCAAAAACCTAGTTAATTATTTAGATGTTTATTTAGATGGGGTTTTGTTCTCCCTTTGTATTTCTCAGTCCCTATCAGGGAATTACAGGTCATAAATCAATAACAAAGTCGTAGGCTATTTGAGAAAATTGTCTGTGACGGTGGATGTGATGATGAAGATCGAGGGCAGGCTACAGGTTACAGCTGTCAGTCATTAATCTTTCATTTGGGCACGGGATAATGCGTCGCGCACTGGTCTCAATCATTCACTCATAATCATTTTTAAGACGTTTTGACATCTGCTCGGGTATCTCCTAATAATTTAGTTAAGTGATCTAATAAAAAAAATGCAAACATTTGTAAACAAAAAAAAACAGTGAACAGCAAGTGAATAAATACTTTAAACAGGCGCTATAAAAGAATGTTTCAGTACATATGCCTCTAATTGCATGTGTTGTGGAAATGCTGAGTTTTTCCTAGTCAACTCTAATAACCATAAACTCTGAATGTGTAAGGGGTTGCTATCTAAACAAGAGGGAAACATCATCATTAGGTGCCATGGACAGTTTTTCAAAGGAAATAATTCATTGTGAATTGAAGACACCAGTCATACAAATAAGACACTGATTAGATAGATAAACACCTGGCTGAAGCCTTCTTACAAGCTTTCCTTCATAACATTATGAATCATATACATTCACGTAAATTCTACAATGAGCCAAATTAATTCTATTTACAGAAATGTGCAACTTTTATGAAGATAATTTTTTTGGTCGGACAATAGCTTACATATAGACTATAAAGGTTCCATTTGTAGGCGTGAAACAGAGTTTAATGACAAACATAACTAAATGGTGCAATTTTACAAAACCTCTTCAAATAACAGTAAACAACTAGACCAGAAATGGCCTCTTTGATCTTCCTCGTTGATCTGTCTATATCAATAGTCTACATGCATAATACAATAACCCAGTGGTTCTCATCCTTTTTTCCCACTGGGCCGCACTGTGGTCCAAGTGCAAGTCTCGCGGGCCGCATGCATATTATTTACATATTACGTCAGCAATACAAACTGACCTGATTTATAATATTATAGCCTAATATTATGATATCTAATCGATTACATTAATTTAAATAAATAAATAATTCTACTCACCAATAATAAAACACCTGATGCTGTGAAAAATTTTGTGAAATTCGGCTCGAAAGGATTAACAGCACAATGAAGTTGCGATTGTAAGTTGCAGTCTGTAAGACGCGCACGGAAGCGTGACTTGACACGCGACATTGCAGAAAATGTGCATTTACAAATGTAGCCTATGTTGATCCAAACATGGAAAGCACTTTCGAATTTAATAATCTGAGGTTCTCTACAGAGATGTTTGCCACATTTCTGCAATTAAGGAGGATGCTGTGTAAGTATTCGGTGTTTCCTTAGACTTGAATGAGAGGCCGGCATTTTCAGGGGGGGGGGGGGTGGGGCCACACCGGGGCCCAACGGGCCCCGAGCTTTTTACACCCCTACGGCGGGCTTCGGGCACAATTTTAACGCCATAGTTAAAAATTGCAAAAAAAAAAAATGTGCAGCGTGGTGGAAACAAAAAACGAGGACCGTGCTACGAGTATCTGTCGGAGCGGCCGACGGTGTTTTGTGCACGCAGCTGAAAGGAACGAGCGTGCCGTCAGCGCCAGCTGAAGAGATATGCGTCTTCAAATGCAGCCGATAGGATAAAGCTTGCCGCAAAGCACCGGCAAAAGTAATTACCATGAATGTGACAGGGGGAAATAGTAAGGAGATATTTGAATTATTTACTAATAAACTAGTGTTTTCTGAGTCCGTGTCGCAAGGATGAAGTTGCCGATCCTGACTCGCCATCTCCTCATTAGACGCACCTTTAGAGAGAAGTGAATCTTTACGGATTATGATTATAATGAAAGTGTTTTTGTTTTTGATTTGTTTTATTTTATTTCGTTAAGTAATAATATAAAGCCTTATAAAGATAAAGATATATTTATCATGTCTGTGAGGCAAGTATTCACTGAGTTTCGGTTCATTTTTGTAAGCGCCTCCTGTTCAAGACCGAGATGGCAGAAAGTGCACCCTGTTTTTTTTCTTTATTTTATAAAAGCACAACGTTTTGTTGATATTGTGAGTGCACACAAATAAAAGTAGACCCTTTACAGTGACGACTAATGTAATACGCTACCTGTATGGAGCAAAACAATATGGCGTATCACTGAAAAAATGCAAGTGATCGCGCTGGCGCCTCCATGTCCTGCAAAGCGCGCTTCAGCTTCCACTCAAAACTATTGGATATAGCGCACATTTATCTAGGTTAAACATTTAAACTAACATTGTAATATGATTAAAGTGTTTTATATCTATAGATTTTTTTTTAGGTGTTATTGATGATTTGAGAAGGCTAAATTGATATAGACATATGATAGCATATGAAACATAGGCTATGATCAGCTCACTGTCTGCCGCTGGCCGCTTGGTCATTACTTTAAAAAACAAAAACTTATATTTAACGACCAAAAAATGCTCCAAACGTTTTTCTAAATTAACTTAATTAATAAACGAAACGAAATATAATCACTTTGCCATTACATACAAAACTGAACTATTTTAATAGCTGAAAAAGTAGCATAAGCTGTTTTGGGAGAAGGGGGAAAAAAAAAACGGGCTTGGCTTGGGATCGGGCTGGTAATTCTGATAAGTTGTCGGACACGGGCCGGGCTAGGGCCTATATTTGAGACCCGTGCAGGGCTCTAGCCTGAACATCTTCAAGTGAGTGGCGGGGCAAACCGAAAGTTGGTGCCGAAAGTCCAGCACTCTCCTACCTTCACTGCTGCGACTACTCTTGTTTGTATGTGTTCCTTCGCTGGCATTTTCCACATTTCGTTTTTCTCCCTTAATAGCAAATGTGTACACTCTGTTGCTCAAAGAGGCTGCTGATGACTATTTGAATTGAACTCTGCCAAAGTGCGTGCTTGTAAGTGTTCGTTAAATGCATAACGTCTAGTACATACTGTAGGTCTGCTCTGAAAATAATATATGAAAAACAAAATTATTTTACATAACAAAAACATTATAGCTTATATTTGTTTAGTAAATTTTTTAATTAATGTAAAATTTTGAGAACCACTGCAATAACCCCTACCCCCACCCAACCCACTGTAACCCCCTGCTGTATCCAGCATCACTTAGAGTTTTTTTTATTTATTTATTTTTTAAATTTCCTTTTCGTTAGAGTTCTGACACTGTTGAGTTTGGCGAGTCTCCTCAAAGTAGCTCCTTGTACCTGTCACAGCGATGTAGTGTATTGCATTTTCTGTAGCAATCCGGACATCCTCTATTGATCTCTGTGGTCAAACTCTTCTTTAGACAGAAATCCTATTCGACAGATGCTTTTCACCCACGAATAACAAGTTCTAGATTCTACACTTTCAGTCACTGCCAAGTTAATGCCAAGAAATCGTAAGTAGGCCTAAAAAGCTCAGTATTCACCTCCTTGACTTAAACTGCAGTCAAGGTAAGTTAATATTTCAACTGCTAAAATTAAATGAAAAGTTAAAAATTTTATTATACATATCAAGGAATTGTCCTAGCAAGGGCAGAGCAAGATTTAGACAATGACCAATCAGTAATAAATAATTTGCATTGGTTGCATATGCATGTCATCTGAAAGACTTTAACTTCTGCTTAATGACTTTTTATGAACTTTTTTCTTTCTCAAGTGAGTTGGAATAACTGTAAGTTGATATCAGAGATAAGCTCTTTTAATACAACATGTTTACCAAAGGACTTCCTGGTAACCTTTACAAATGAGAACCTTTGTAGGTCAGCACAGGTCATGCAGACACACTAAGTCAGTGTTTTTAGATTTATTGTTTAACATGAAAAAGTTTTAATGATACAATGATCAAATACATGGGAATATACAGTTAAACCATAATTTATTCAGACACCTTCAACATTTATAACATTATAACAGTTTATTCACTATAGTTTAGAAAACGGTAATAAAATAAGACAAGAACTCCGAGTTAAACTGTGTCAGAACAAACTCATCTTAAAAATGCCAGATAACTTTGATAGAAAGGTATGTAACAAAACATGGTCAGGTCAAAGTGTCTGAATAATTTTTGGTCAAATTTTTTTTCTTCAATTTTACTGATTTTTATCAGTTTGAATAATTTTTTGGTATAATATGTCACAGTTTACTTTATTTTGCTATCCTCACTTACAAAAATAAACTATAGTGTCCTGCACCCACTAGTAAAAAAAATAATAAATTATATCTGGTGTCTGAATAATTCTCGGTTTGACTGTATAACCTGATAAATGATCAAGAATTTAAGAACCAACACCCTTATTAAGCACATCAATCGAATACCAATACACAAACTAAAACATTCAAATGTGTCTCTTGTCCAAATCCCAAAAAAAACCTGATGTGCGCAAAACAAAATGCAATTATTATTTATCATTCTCGAGCAACACTCACTGTCATTCTCGATAACAGGAACAAAAACACGTCAAGCTACAATAGCAGGGCTTGTCCCATTTAAATATGCTGGTTTCACTCGTGTCATTTTTCAGTCACTTGACTCCCTGTCAAATGAAGGACGAGGAGAAGGCTTATGTTAAACAGCAGTTTAGGCAGTGTAAGGAAAGCCAGGTTGCATTTTGCATTATTAGGCACTGTGTTCACTGAAATTCGCTTAAATGTGAACAAGTAAGCCGCGAACAAACAAACAAACTATGGAAATGCAATCTTTATCATTGTATTTTATCAAAATTTTATGTAGTGTATTATTATGACAAGGAATGTAGTAGGCTTATACATTTTTGAAAGTTCAGCCCTCGAATTTATATTTGAAAGTTCAGCACGTCTATTTTGGATTGTCAAAAGCATCAGGCTATATCCAAAGTACAGTGATAATATGGTGGAAGGCATTTTAAAACGTGGAAAACGTGTCCTAATCCACAAATCAATCAGACATACAAATGATAAAACTACTGAAATAATATAATTAAGTGTAGGAAGAATGTTAAAGTGAAAATCTTCAAATTTCCCACCTATATACATCTGAGTTTCATTTTTCTAACATCCCTTAAATGAATCATAATATAGCATGAATGACTAAGGGAGAATGGACAAAGAGACTGAGCAAAATTCATGTATGGGTCTGTCCTTTCAGCAGTAGCTCAACTGAGGCGCTAATAATTTGCATGTTGACGATTTGCTCCAGTTTGGGTTGTCTTTCTAGGGGCAGATCCGTGTTTCACTTTCTGCCAATTTAAAACCTCTAATAGAAAACTCCTCGTAGATGCAATGTGACAGATTGCCAGCGTTTATGAATTATTGTCGGGTTGCCACGGGTCGTTATGACAGCAGCCTCAATGGTTATATCGTGTCATTTTGCATCTGATCAAGATTGACAAAACAACCCTACCTGAGTAAATGACAACAGGCAGTACAAAAATCTAATTTAACCACGTCGAATTGCTATGGCCTACTTCTCCTCCTCCTTCTTCTTCTTTTTTCTTTTTTAATAAAATATTAAATCGACGAAACCTACATCTCGACATGCTTCTTTCACATTTTAAACCCTTTTTTAAATTATTTCGAGAAAATCAAGTCTCATATCAAACCTTGAATGAATCTAATATAGAACCAAAAGATAGTCCTTAATCATGCAGTATTTATTTTCTCCTTAATTTGTGTAATTATATTGTGTTGTATATATTTTTTTACGTAGTATTTAATTTAATATGTGACTGTCGGTCACTGTAAAAGCAACACCTTATACACATCATTTCTACGTAGGGTTTAAAGCCTCACATCAGGCTACCTTATAGTATAGTAACATATCTGACCCTACGCTTTTATAGACGAGCTTTTATTATTTATTGAATGTATGTCGTTTATTTCAAAGTATTATTATTATATTTTAAACAGCAGATTGTCTCGAATAAGTCAGGTTGGAACAAAAAGATATCAGCCCATACAGTCGCATACACTCTAAAAAATGCTGGGTTGGTTCAACCCAATGTTGGGTCAAATATGAACAAACTCAACTGTTGGGTTAAAAGCTATTGAAAAATGAACAAAAATTTACCAAAACAGTTGGGTTAGGTCCAATTTGAACCAAACATTGGGTTGAAACACCCAGCATTTTAGAGTGTACTGTACACATTCTTACTAATCATCATCATCACTATTATTTAAATTATTATTATTTTGAGTAACTGATTATACGCCAGTCCGTTTTAGACACTCTAAAACATTTACATCAAGATTAAAGGCCTTGTTGCACAGTGCAACACTTGAACAAATTTTTTTTCTAAATGTCAAATCAGTGGAAATATAGATTGTGGTGGTTAATCTTAAAGAAGTGCCTTGTGTGTAATAGTATATTTGTGGTTGTAGGCCTACATTTATCGCGAGGATGGTAGGCTACTAGAAGAGTTTATCACTCCAAGGGCAAGGGTATGATTCCTGAATAAGGTCCTAAAATCAACATAATCAATTAACGCACAATAGAATGGATACAACGTAGCTATCTGTATATGAATATCCTCGTTACTCCCCCCGACTCCCCAAAATACAGTGCACGTCCTCACCACCCACACCACACACTATGGATTTGGGCCAAGCCAGAGCTCTAAGAGAAACCGGAAGAAAGAGGGCCTGCGGTTCCAGGCGTCCGGCTCCATTCACAAGCGAAACCTCCAATGGCTTCATTAGAAGTAACGAGTTGACACAAGGTAAATCTAACATTGAAGCGCCATTCACTTGGTACGCAGAGAACCCTCATTAAATGTCGCTAACAAGCCGTGCAAACGCAGTGATTGGACAGCTCCCGTATAACTCCGCAGACCTAGCAGGATGCCCACTTAATGAGACCACACAAAAAATGGAGGGAGGGGGAGGGGTGGAGGGCGGCATCTCTGTTGAAAATGGTGCTCCCATTTCGCCTCCTGTTTCCCTCCACCAGGTCAAGGTATGGACTTATCATTAAGGTTGCGGAACTTCATCACTAATGACTAAAATAAGTATTACTATATCCAATGCACGCTAAAATATATATATATAAAAAACAAGAGATGCTCAAATCAGTTCGCCATAGAGAAATCAAGAGTGATTTTCGATGATCGCATATAACAACTTATAAAATGACCAAATTTCCTTTGCCCAAATAACACATATCAAAACATTTTATCACTCTAATTTTTTTTTTTCTTCTATATTCTTATTCTGAATGGTATATTGTCTATCTACATAATTATGTGTGACATCATATAGGCAGAAGTAATAAAACGCATCCATTGTGCTACCTACATTTAACAAGCCAAGCAGATTCAAAATACAGCCGAGGTTAAGACCCTGAGCAGAGCGAATAGAAAGGGACATTTGCGCCCCGTTACGACGGCCCCACAACGCTGCAAGCTGCACTTGTCTCGCTTAATTCAGGGAGTGGAGAGCAACGTCCCGGCACAGGATGACAACATCACAAGCGAGATTCTGGGAATACGCATGGCTCTGAGTGGTACTGAACGATGTTTTTTGATTATTCTACCACCTTCGCTTTATAATCTGCACCTTGGTGTCTTTTACGAAGCCCAAAACACTCTTAAGAACTTGATCAACTCTCTGGTGAGTCTCTTGGAACAATTAGCTATTTTAAAAATAAGTAATATGATTCAAACTCACATGATGCAAAGATGTCCACTTTTGTGCAAGCAACACAGAACTCATAGCCACATTTAAATCAAGTCCATTTTGGATGGTACTGCTGCAGTATAGCACTAGAAAACAGCTTATATCAGCCTATTTATAACTAGATGAAACCAGGGAAAATAGCGCAAAACACAGACGAAAGAGACGTGACATAAAAGGAAAAAAGAGTGAGCATTGAATCAAAATCGATGGAACCACGTCAAATTTTACAGCTCATTAGTTAGTTTAAGAAAAGAGAAAAACTAGAAAGACTCAAACCACACTGCTTCCGAGAAGAGGTCTCTTGATAGAACTAGTTTCTGCCAGCCGTCACCTGGGAGAGAGTTATGTGTGGCCAATGGTAATGACCTAGTGGCCGTACCAAAAATAAAAAATAAATAAAAACAGAATAAATGTTTAAAATGAAATAAACCCTTTAACCGGAGAAGGCATTGTCCCGTGCCCTTTCCTACTCAAACACTTGCAAGTCCCTGACTCACCACACAATGCACAAAATTACTCATGCATGTTAACCGCATAGTTGCCAACATTGGTGAGAGTATGGGAGGACACATTTTCGTGTGATAAGAAGTGAGAGTAAGTTTGAACAGAGAGCAAAGAAATGGTTTGCTTACCTTCTCATACGACCGAACTCTTCTCAATGATCTCTGGCATGCTGACGACACTTATCTTTATTTAAGCTATATTTCTCTCAGAGCTCCTCAGAGAGTGAACGCTGAAATTACGCGTTAAGTTTCAAACCCCTGATGTCACTTCACTCAAAAATACCGAAACTATTATAGAAACACATGCTTCAATAATATTATGTTCTGCGAAATAATCCACTGTCTATTGCATTCTTATTTCATAGTCCTCGTCAGCAAATAAACAAAGACGGAGCTAAACATTCATCAGTATTGAGGACCTTGCCTCCTGCTGATTTTGGCACAGAACAGAGCAATGAAAGCTAGGGGATAAACAGACGATTAAACCAGGTGAATGAACTTATTTGGGGATGCTAATGACTTGCTTAACGAAAACAAAGGCTATGTTAAACAAAGTGAATTTGCACAACTTGCCACGTTTTTTTCTGTTTTAAGCCATTTCCACTATTACGTGCGAGTACTTTTTGCAAATCATCTTTTAACCGTGACATGCAAACACTGATGTTACCAAAATGTATGCATTAAGCATGTTAGAGAGCAAGGCCTTTATCGTATGCCAGAATAAAGAGCTTTTATAAATGTAAAAAAGCTTGACCAAATGATTTTAAAATACGGTCAACAATGAAATAACAGGCTATTTCCAGTCCAAAAATCTTTCCAAAGGAACCACTTCAAGTGACTCTTGGAATTCCTTCACTTAAGTTTCCTGAGACTGCACAGATACTACCAGACCGAACCAAGCGATTGATCCCTGGGGGACAACAACGACCCAATCCATCAATAACGATCCTTACCCGCCTCATTTTGCTCAGCACCGCCGGCGTGCACTATTAGCTATACTGTTAAATTCTTAGAATACATACTAAGTAAACGCGAGTAGGAAATAAACAAACAAAATAATACAAATATACATTGTCTATATCCCATTTCATGAATAACTAATTGGAAGCTGCGGGAACCCTCTGACATATCCGAAAGAGAACATACCCGAGGTCTGAATCCCTGAACAATTCGGCAACAATGCATTACATTATCAGCATTAGCTTAGAGGAAAAGTCCCCCGGACGCTGCGTAGCATTCGCCTCCGCGACAGTAGCTAACAATTTTTCTTTTTTTTTTTTTGGGGGAAACACCCCCCCCCCCCCCCCCCCCACCCCCAAGCATATTGATATAGGCTAACGCAGCACAACTCTTTGAATGCAGACCCAAAGAAACCCAAACCAACACGCCATTGGAAGCCGAATCTCGTGACATAAAGATGATGTCTTTCATTCTCGTGAAACGGGCTTTCTCATTTTAACGATCTGCAGTCATGCACAATATTGGTATATAGCCTATCTGTAACTGAAAAAAGAGACAAGTTTGTTTTTTTAAATGTACAAACTAAACAGACCTGCACCACTAACGGGCTACGACCATAGTTGATCCTCAATATGCACGGGCAATGGGCCAGTGTTCGGTCTCTGAGCATAGTAAAGCATCAGCGGAGCAACAGAGATGCGCGTCCACTATAAACGGTTGTCTCTGTGTGCGAGTAGCAGTCAATTCATACCGAAATGCGAACTAAGTTAAAAAACGATCCTGAAGTTTTCAGCGTATACACAGCGAACAAAATGATCTTTTTAAATATAAAATGCAATAGGCTACTTGTTTTTACGGCTACTGTATTTATAGGTTAAGAGTGAAGGCGTAACATCGTATCTTCTCCAGCTTCATACGAGGCTAACGAATGAAATAGCCTATCTGTGTATCCTGTCGCAGATTCCGTTTTAGCGCTTCATTTAAATCCCCGTGTCCGTGACTGTCATCCCGAGACCCCACCCCTGCCTTCTCTCCCTACATATCTTCTTAACTTTAACGAGCCTCGTTAAGATCACAATAATATTCCACCCACTAATTGCTCATTCCATTCAACAAATAGGCGAGACTCTGCTTCGACTTCACGCGAGTCAAGGGAGGGAGGGTGCTGCTGAGATTGGAGTTCCTGATAACCCCCGTGAGTGCAGCCGAAGTGGTGAAAGCCTCTACGTACTGGCTAATGATTGGCACGCTTGACAGTGATTGGCAGGGCTGCCATGACAACCCTACAACGACACCAAGAAGACCAATAGAAAAGCGAAACAAAATATTTCAATGCTACACTCACGGTGGATTTAGGGGGAGATATTATGAGGCTGGTGTCATTAGGCGATAGCTATTGAATCATTCAATCCGAATTCGTCGTTCTTTTTTCCTTCGCGAATTTCATTCTCTCTCAGGTCATTTCCATGGTTTTCAGATCGCCTTTAGAGCTTTATCCCTCTCATTTCTTCCTGCCAAACTTTGCTGATCGCCCTTTGCTCTTGGCGAGCAGTGCGCCCAGCACCAGGTCTCCCGAAGACTTGTCAATGTTTCAGCTACCGACCCTAAACTTCTCTCCGGAGCAAGTGGCGAGCGTCTGCGAGACGCTGGAGGAGACCGGGGACATAGAGCGGCTGGGTCGCTTCCTATGGTCGCTTCCAGTGGCACCGGGTGCTTGCGAGGCGATCAACAAGCACGAATCCATCCTACGTGCCCGGGCTGTGGTTGCCTTTCACACGGGCAATTTTCGTGATCTCTATCACATTCTGGAGAACCACAAGTTTACCAAGGACTCGCATGGTAAACTACAAGCGATGTGGCTTGAAGCTCACTATCAGGAGGCCGAGAAATTACGCGGGCGTCCCCTAGGACCGGTTGATAAGTACAGGGTGCGAAAGAAGTTTCCCCTGCCTAGAACCATCTGGGACGGTGAGCAGAAGACGCATTGTTTCAAAGAGCGGACGCGAGGTCTGTTACGGGAGTGGTACCTTCAGGACCCATACCCAAACCCCAGCAAGAAAAGGGAACTGGCTCAAGCCACTGGACTCACTCCTACACAGGTCGGAAATTGGTTTAAAAACCGGAGACAACGAGACAGGGCAGCGGCAGCAAAAAACAGGTCAGTCACGTTGTGTATTAACTTTCAATGGAAATGTTCGCTTTAAGTGTTTCATCATTAGTACTAAACATATACTGATAAATGAATTGTTGTGAAATATGTGAACACAAGGTAGAAAGTACTGCAGTAAAAACAGAATCAAATAGATTTTAGAGACGAGGGAGCGAGAACGACGACATTTTATTTGTGCCATGTGTAAGTTGTTTAGAAAGTATCAACCAGAATATAAAAGCAAGTAGATAAAACATACCTGTATCATTTTTATTAACGCGTGAAAAAAGGATGCAAATAGAAAAGGTTCTCCTGATTCATTGATGAAATCTGAAATAGCAAAAATAACATGTAATCAAATGTGTATGCTTCACAGCAAAGCTATTGTGTTCTGTTTACACTGTTACAAAAGCTAGTATTTTTATCGTCTTTACACATCAAGTATTTAAACCTTAATTTAACAGTCATTCCAACTGATGGATATAGCGATAATACAAAATATGAATGAAGTCTAAAAAGTAATGTAAGGAGGCCTATAGCATTTCTCTGTTGCTATATTTGGAAAAGTAAAATCTACCGAAATGAACTGTCTATTCAAAATAATTCTAGTTTATCACTAACATTCTTAGACATTTTTACAGATATAGTTGTAAACTACTGTGCGGACAAACATGCATTGAGAAATAAATCATTATAGGCTACAAATTATTGTAAGGGTTAGTGTTTGCTATATTTGACATCTTGCAAATTATTAGGCTAATTGTTTCACTTCCCAGTGTACTTTCTAATTATATTACAGATAACACGGCGTAAATTTGTTAGTGAGTGGTGTTTCAGATGTTGTCAAATTATTTTTCCTCCTAAACGCTAAGTGCTACTGTGTCTAGGGAATGAGAAAACATGTTGAGTGGTGTAACTGATTTATATTATTTAATGGATAAATCTACAAATTGCACTTGACTGGATGATTACAAATCGGTAAACAAACAAGAACTATGACACTTTGGTTAAGCAGCATACTAAAACTGACATCTTTAACTAATGACATTTGAACATATAAAAATACAAATAAATACAATAACTAATTGTATCATTACTAGATGACATATGCTAATATTTTGGTATGTAGACTTAATCATGTAGCCGCAAAGCTTTATGTAATCGTATGTAAAATAAATAAACAGCTGTAGCATCTATTTTACTATGTGACCAAATGTTATTTTTATCTATTGTATTTATATTAGATATTTTTACCAATATCGTTTTAAAGAACTATGTTTAAAATAGCATAATAATTACGTGAAAATGGAGGCGCGTTTTTCAGTGAACATGGCCTACGACTTTTATACTCTAACAGCATACCGCTCTCTCACTTTTCTGCTATAGGCTCCAGCATCAAGCAATAGGGCAGAATGGCATGCGGTCCCTTTCAGAATCCGGCTGCACCCCACGCAGTTCGGCGGAGTCGCCATCAACTGCAGCTAGTCCAACGACCAGTGTCTCGAGTATGACAGAGCGAGTCGACAAGGGCACATCAATTCTTTCAGTAACGTCAAGTGACTCGGAATGCGATGTATGATACGCAAAAGAGAAATATATACAGGAAAAAGGACCTGAATAAACTTTATTAATGATCGGGGAAGATGAAAAAGGACCAATTGATATTACTATTATAAAAAGAAAAACAAAAGCACGCCTTTTTTTCAAGCGCTTTCATTGGACCCCACACCTTCCCCCACCCCATCACTTGCATGATATATATACATATATATATCTAAATATATCTATTTTTTTCTTTTTATATATGGGGAAATGCCCCACGTTTATTATGTCTACCAGGACCGCCGTGAAGAGGGAATTACCAGAAACCGGTGTCCATCAACTTTTTTCTGTTTTAGTCCGAGTGACGACGAGCAGCCAGGATGCAATCCTCTTTTCCTTTATGTTCATCAGACAATCATTTGAGTCGTAAGCACCTTTTTACTACACTTCTGTCACTGCCTGTGTGGGGTACTGGTCAAATGTGCAACTGAATCGTTATGACTGTGTCAGATTTTTATTTCTATTTCCAGATTTTATATTGAATTATGTATATCTTAAATAATGCGAGCATTCTCCCAGTCTGTAATATATGTGTAGAAATAAGTGTAAATAATATTGCTATACCCATTCTCTTTTATATCCCTGTTCACTTTTCTTGGCATGGTGTCCCTACATAAACTATTCGTCAAAACGTAACTATTAAGTGCCCTAGGCGTTTTGTTTCTCTGTTTTATGCCATGAAAAGAACGATAGTGACCATGAATTGTCAGTCGAGATTAATGCAAAAGACAAAATATTGGATATCATCATCGACTGACCAAGTCTATTTCATGTTTCCAGTCCAGCGCTTATAATTCAATGTTACTTTCTTGCGTGTTTCTGTTAATGTATACGTTTCTAAACTGAAAATACAGTATTCAATTTTGTTATAAAACTGTATTATGTGTGTCATTTCCACACAAAAAAAAATCTAATTTCCACACAACAACATTCAAAAAGTTTTCTCCCCAGTTTGGAGAGCATTAAATAAGTGGATCACTAGTGTATCATATGCACCAAAATTCTTTATCAAACAATTTGTAGTACAGAAACGTTTTTAAACAAAATTCGCTGTGACGGTGAACATTCGTATTCTTTTTTGTTAATAGCCAGTGGCTAAGGTGCACATTGCAAAACTTAAGTGAAGGCACCATTAAATTGACTAATCATGGAGGACTCCTCTCCTGGCCCAGTCAACGAAACGGCGTTTCTTTCAAAATGTAGCTATGCTAGAAGAAAGCTCCCTCTGGGCGAGTAACCCTAACTCGCATGCACAAACAGAAACCCGTTCTTGATATAGAAGTTTTGTTTGTTTGATTTTTTTCAGCGCACTTTAACAAACACAAACAGTTTATTTACGTAAAATATATTATGGGTAAAGGTTATCCTATGAATGGAGAATACCTATTTACTCAACAACATAATGTTGTAAGTCTACCTAACATGAAGCTGACTCGTTCGTGCGTCTCCGATTTTGCTCACTTCTAATTTAGTTGCCAAAAATAGAGGAAAGGCTTGAAGATGTGACAAATAGCTTAATCAACTTGTTTAATTTGTCGATGTAACGAAGATTATTATTAAAGAATAGTTTAGATATTTGTAACCAGATAGATGACTAAATATTTTTTAATTAAAAACTCCCTTGTTTTATAAGATCAACCATAAATTGTTTATATAGCTATTTAGTTTGTCCATTGTGATCTTTCTCCATTCATGTGTATCAGTTTTACGACAGATAACTTAAAGACTAGACGAAACTTTTAGCTCTCACAACCGGCAATGCTAAATAAGGCTGCGTTTATTATTTATTATTTCTCTCACGTTCATAATTCTAGGCTATAGGGTGCATTGTGTATGTCTTGTACGTCCTCTCAAGTCTGAATCTCCGCGATCATAAGGGAATACCCATTGATCCTAATGAGCTTGATTAAATGCGCTAAAATAAAGAACCATTTGATTTGTATTCATAGTTGATCGCGAGGGACTACTTTTTACCTCTCAAGTTCATCTGCAGTGGCCAGATATGGACTATCACTGGCTGATGGAGTTCTCCAATCACTTCACACTGATCTTTATCAATCTATCCTCTCAGACTACATTAATTTATCGGCAGATATTTGTCTCAAATATGTTTAGGACACATAAAGTAGTTATGAGAAGAGCAGTTTTCTTTTAAACAGTAATATCAATTCAGCTATTTGTGAATAAAATTAACAGGTGGCAAACAGCCCTTTAATAATTTGGGTGTGTTGGAAGAAATTAATTTACCAGAATCGCCTATTGCATATTGGCTTCTTAGATATCACATAAACATTGCATAAAAAAACGACAGAAACATCTTGAAAATGTGTCGTGACTTCAGACGATATAGGCTACTTTTCGCAGAATTGCAAGGAGACTGCCCTCTCTTGCTGTATATATAAAGATTCATATGGCTTATTTAGTGTCTAATAATTCAGTTACACAGTTGATTTTTCCCCCTCAGGTGTTCTTGCAATGTGAATAGCCTACACGAAGTAGGCTACAGAATATAGCCTACGTGACAACGTCAACATAACATTTTCATACACATCCAGTCTCTAAGCCTATGTGTAGCCTACTATTATAACTGGCGAGGGTGTCAAAAAGGCAGAATAGATTATTTGTACTGTTCCCATAACCTTAGTCGCACAGAGACAAATGAATGCAATTGGACCGCAGACGGCAATAAGAAAAGATTGTACAGCCCTGTTTTTTCTCTGATTTCATCGGTTAACTGAACACAACTTTTCTATTCGTGTGTATTCAAGCAGTTCTCAATGAGCGTCAGTTCCCTCTGACCCGGCATAGCCTGTCAGTGCAACCACTCTTGGCAAGACTGGGTCTTTTCCCTCCCGAAACAGCCCCCTTCTCACAAATAAGAACAGAACAAGGTACGTGAAGCTGGATTCCAAACCGTGAATTAATAGGCTATTGCGACTGTGGCAAGCTGTGCTTTAGCAGAAGATAGGCTATGGACGACAACAGTCGGAACCGCTAAATGTCTAAAATAAATAAATAAGTAAATAAACAAACATCATCCAACCAAATATTTAAAATGTAAATTCAGATCATTAATTTATTTTTTATTATACACATTTAATGATGGTACATTTATTTTATAAAGTATTTGTATTGCTCATGTTATCCCATAATGGGGTAAAAAATAAATACAAATAAATAATTAATAATTAACTAAATAAATAAATAAAATACATAGTAGTTTCAAATAACGTAAAATGCCCAAAAGAACAAAAAAACAGTAGCCTACTTTTGGTAATTTCCATCCTCACTGTAGATCTTTAGCTGCTTCTGAAAGAATTTTAGGCTATATTTTAAAAGATTCATTATTAGAAATCTAACATCGGAAATGTTACCATTCACTTCATTAGACCTATTATATTTTCCCTGGGCTAGTTGAGACTTATCAATCTATAGGCTACTGTTTTGGCTACTCGTCTTTCCTTTTATTCGACATGGTTCTAAACTGTAATAAGAGCAATACCTTGATCTGAAAACTACTTGTCTTTGGAGAGTGTTTTTTGATAGTACACGAATCACCAAAGACGTTTATTTGATAAAGTCGATTAACAATTCAATTACAAATTTCATAAAAATATGTGACTGCATTCATTTTGAAAGGTGTAGGCCTATACCGCGAGTGTTGTTCTCGACCCAGCAGCCTGTGATGAGGTGTTCTGGCAAGCAGGATTAAAAACTGTAATTCTATTACAGAGTAATTTAGAGGTCACGAGAGGCTATGATACAGGATCAGCAGTAAGATCAGAGTGTAAGAGCCCGTTTGAAGGTTCATTCGGATGAGATCCTATGAACTGTGGAAAACTTAGAATAGTAAGATTTTGTCACAACAACACCCTTTGTAAGTACAGAAGTCTTCCCGAAACATTCTCACAGGTGGGTGGGTGGGTGATGAGCGAGCATACATGCGTCACTTATAGGCTTGCTGGAGACAACATCCTGCGAGCACCTGCATTCACTTTCCAACTCAGATTAAAACGAGAAACGCAACTGATATCAGTACGTCATATGACAAAATAATATATAATTATTAGAATATATAATATACGTAGATACTATATATAAAATATATATATCTATAATAGATTTATATCAAACTCTTAAATAACTGTTTTTATACTTAGTAGTAAATGCAGTAGGCTAAACTACCATTACATTATTAATTTGTTAATTATTATTAATGTTACCAAAAAGCTATCCCCTTAATTAAGTACACTTGGCGTATTGAAGTGTATTAATTAGCCCATAATAATAACTAATGCGGCCTTTACGTAGAATCTAACAAATTTTCAACTCTAACGGGCACCAGCATAGCCCTGTGTGATTCGATGAAGAAAGACCATTTATACAAAACGGCTATGATATATGTGCACATAAAGACAATATGTCGATCAGATAGGCCTATGACAAATACAAAACAGATATCCATAACAAAAACTATAAAAGAAGAAAAATGCGAATCTATGTTGACAAGTCGAGGCCAAAAGAGGGGATAGGAAGAGATCATTTTTTTCATATTTTATACATCTGAACAACACGCTAAGCTCCAAGAACCGTGCCCTGCCCCAGCTCTTCGCGCTCCCGTGCTCTACTGGCCCGCCTCGACTCTGCCTCCTCAATTAGCGCCGCTCCTACAGGAGCCCCGCTGCGCGCCAGAGCTCGACCTCACAGCCTCCAATAGTCCTAACCGCCTCCTACGGCGATTCCGCTCAACAATCATGAAACCATTTAGCAATTGACTCATTCTGTAAATAATCTTTGACGCACTAACAAAGACGCCATTTGAGAGGAGTGTATTAGCATGAAAGCATTTAAACAGATGTCGTGTTAGTTGCTGGTGTCTTGGTTGCACATAATTTAGATGAACTACAGCTGGTGTTTTTTACCAGTCATTCTCCAGAGGGTTTAAAAAAAAGCAAATATATTCAAATCTTTCTTTTTACTATAAAAGCCATAGAACTAAAATGTAATATCCATAACTAATTTACAGACACTTGCCTTGCTAAAAAGTCTAATAAATTCATACATGAAGACATACTTTATAATCTTTATAAGTAGACCTATATCAGTATATCAGAATACAGTTGAACTTTTTAGCATATTTATTTTAATTTTATTTTACAAATGATTGGAGGAACAAAATATAAAATATTTGTTCATATAAAGTTTGGTAAACACAATAACTTTATATAACTGCATACTTTCAAAACGAGTTTAAAGTGCTGCATAGCCTACTTGTCTGAATCATGAAAGCAAAAGATGGGGTTCACCTCTGCTTTAAACAATAGAATGGATTACACATAATATGTATGAATGCAGTCTCAAACCAGATCCAATCTCAACATTGTTCAAGTGGACGAAAGCGCTTCTCGTATGTGCTCGTTGATCTCGTAGGCAAGTTGCTCCATCTTGTGGAGAAAGGTTGGAAGCGCCCCTTTACACTATTGGGGCTTAAATCTGTGATGGAAGACACATATTTATTCAAAACCGTACATTGCATTTGTCCAGTTCACACGAACATAAAATTAAGACTAGGCCTAATAGATAAACGAAAAAGATACGCAATATAGCCTATTTGAATTTCAAACCAGCTATTTAAAATTATTTTGGAGCTCAAACCGGGGTAGCTCTAATAAGATATTTCTAAGAACACTTTATTTTTTGTTTCAGTTAAATGTTCAGCTTTGGGTCGTGCCTCTTTCCACTTTATGCCCATCACCGGGCGATGACGCTGCGCAAGCCCACTGCGAACACATCAATAATTAATCATTTGAAAGTCAAATGATGTTTTAACACTGAACTGGATTTCCATTTTTGCTAGATCACAGAGTTGGACAGCTCGGAATGTAATGGAATCCCGGCTCCCTTAATTTTTCACCACTGATACCCAGATTTTTGAGGACTTAATGTAAAAATCTAATGGGCTTCGCTGGAGCGCATGTCTTTGGAAGTTAAACTACAGGGAAAGTGTTGACGAACCATTCGTAGGACTTTTCTTGGAGGTTGGGCTTTAAATGATCGTGTAACACTGTCTCTGTGTCTCGTTGCCTTTCAATTTTAAAATAGTGTAAGTGACACTATTTAAAAAGTTAGAGTTAAAAAAGGAATAAAAACTGGTAGTCGTCGCAGTTACAACTGCTACACATCAATCATTGGTATTCTTTAGGTATCTTTCGTATCCATTTAATTTTGTAATTTGTATCAACACATATGCCTACATACATTTCTTATTTAACAAGGGCGAACTTCTACACCCGGTCACGTTACACTTTCAGTCAGTCACTTAGGCCACCTACTGGACAAACGTGCGAATCAAACATTCAAGAAAGCCAGTTAAACACACTGGCTGGGTATGACTGGGTATCAACTTGAGTACGTTTAATTGACTAATTAAAATCAGTGCAAGGCTACAGATAATATAACAGCTCTATAATGTTATTATAGGATACATGTAAAAGGCTACCTGGTATGCATGTAAATAAAACAGATTAGTGACTTAAAATTGACTTCAAATCGAAATTCTAAACGCATCCAAGTGGGTTAGAATGGGACTTAGGCCTTGCTTTTAATAATGTAGGCTATAAGTATTAATACACTTAAATTAGGACTATTATAGTATCCCCATGTTTGTGTTCAAATGAAAAACAAATGAGACCCTGTACATTTTATTCATCTACTGGTAGCTAGGCCAACTTGCCGCGCATATGTGGCTACGAAAGAGAAAGGGTCTAACTCTACCAGTCTGGACTCATCATCATGCAGATTTAGTTCCATCCCTGTTTTAACACACCTGCCTGTATTTTTCTTGAAAACCTTAATAAGCTTGTTCAGATGTGTATTTGGTGTTTGTAATTGACTGACACCTATGACTGGCAAATAAGGTTCACAGTGTTGCCAGTGCGGAATTGACCGGCGTGCAAATTATTTCAGGGGTGCACAAAATTAAAATCAATCAGAGCTTGAAATCAGGGCCATGCAGAGACATTCGAGGGGCAGGTGCAAAAGGGGCACATGGAACACGGCTTTTAATAGGACTGTGCTCCTTGCTGATATGTGTATCGAAACGGATGCTTCTGCATTGATACAGCAGCAAATGCCGTGACGCAGTTTTGAAAAAGAAACAGAACAGAAAATACAATTTTAAGTTTAAAAGTTAAGGAATTTTTCTCGGCACCTCTTAATTACTCTGTAATTATAACTGAATTATATTATTGATATTATTATTAATTATTATTATTATTGAGTTTACAGGGTATGGTGTTTTGCTGTTGTAAACACTACTGTTGCTGATGTAGAAAAATATTTCTGTCTTATTTAAAATAGAATTCTATTCTAATCCTGTTCTGAATTTATTCATTTTTTCAATGATAACAATAATAAAAACAGGATTTATAAGTATAATTCGGAGGTTGAGAAAATCAGTATAAGCCTGTTTTGCCAGAGTTGTGATAATTATTTTTAAGGCACTCTACGTTTTTTTAAATAAATACTGTAATAATAATAGTTTAAAGTATGAATAGTTTTTAGTCAGATAACATAAAAAAGACAAGACCCATTGATGCCCTTTAAACTTTTCCCAATCAAAGAGTGAAAGAGAACTGGCACCTTTGTTTATATTGCTAGCTGCATTTTAATATTAAATTAAATATTTAACTTTAATAAAATGTAAATACCTCCCGCACTTTATTGGGGCATGTGGGCCAGTATCCATAGTCTATGCATGACCTGACGTTTTATTCGTCCCAAATGACATGATATGAAGGTGCTTGAACACTCCCTGCCGTGTATTTTCAGTCATACTGGAACCGTAGGGTGCTCTTGCGCAGAAATTCCAAAACACACTCTAATTTACCGACGTGCAGGAAATCCCTAATATTGACAAATCATCCGGTACACGCTGTAGCTGACTGACTGAAAATAGAACTTCCACAGACAGAGCAATAAAAACAACACCTGTGCAGCTCTCTTCACGCCCTTTTCTGGTAAAATAATAATAATTATAATATAAGTTAAAAAAGCTCACTGCCTCTGGCCCGCTATGTGTTTACCGGCAGCAGCTGCAGACAATGAAGGCTTCTGTAAGTTGCGGGTATCATTCCTGGATGAGCTCATCAGCAGAAAAGGTCATCATGCTGATAATTTTATTTATGGCTAAATTATTATTAATTAATTTTACTAATAGTTAGATTGTGCAGGCCTTCACAAAAGGGCATTTAATTCCAAAAGAATAAAAAATGGCATTTTGGGCGATCAGTGGAAAGTGGGCCGGTGACTCAAGCACGCCCCGACCACCATTTGTGGTAGCAAGTCCTCAATAAGTGATTATAATCATTAATTTAAAACCAGATTTCTTTCAAAAACCGGCTGAATCATTCATTACATGAAGCCAAGTGACTGTGCGCGTTGATGAATAGGTCATTTGAATCATTGACTCACTCAATTGATTCTCACTCACTCACTCACTGATTCGTTCCAAATCGCTGAACCAAACACCAACTCTGTGTTGCTGATAGACGCTTTGTTTTGGAGGCTATGTTTAAAAATAGTCTATGAAATTTACACAATGTTGTGTATAAAAATGGTCTCTTGATATTAACTTATTTTTTATTGAACTGTTGTATAAAATAAATATATACATTTTTCAATCATGCTGAAATTCAGGAAAATACCAGTCTTGCTCGTGTGATATAGGTATAGTTATAAACACACAAACAAAACAAGTATGGGGAAATTAATATCTTACATTTTGGGGGCATTTTGCATGAGTCATGACGCTATTTTAGGTAAGACTAGCTTGCTTATGGCGTTAAAAGTTGGACAAAACAGCACAAGCGCATTAACACAGCACAGTCACAAAGCTCGCATGTAAAATGTAAACCTGAAGAAATGGCAAATTCCAAACTCGAACACAAAAAACATGATTGTGTACACACATCAACAGGCTGCTAGGACAAATAACAAAACCGCGAGTCCTATAGAATTACAACTAATCAATCCCGCATGTGTGAGTAGCTAATATGCACGCGCAGAACTAAACACACGTGCGAGCTGAACCTTATACACACTTATACTCACAATAATAATGATAAATGCTGACCAATACTTAATTTAACTTTTTTAATAAAAATAACGTTTTAGTAAAACAAGCAAAATATTTTTTTTTGTGATATGACATAGCTATGCATGAATATACACTAGCTAGAGAAATGCAGCCAATGTGATAATGTGCGCGCGCACTTTGGATGGGTTAAATGCAGAGCTCTAATTCCTAGTATGGGTCACCATACCTGGCCACACGTCACTTCACAAATTTTTTTATTTTATTTTAATTATTAAACCACCGAAGTGGTAAACAGAAGGTTGCTGGATCGATCTTCGCAGCCATCACCACCAGTGTTTCCTTGAGCAAGGCAATTTACTCCAGGTTGTGCCAGGGGTAATTGATTGGGTCATTGGGGGTCCCTGTAATAAGATCACTGTAAGTTGCTTTGGATAACGACATTAAAGTCATTTGTCCGCTCCGTTTAGCTCTCTTTGCAATAGTGTCTGTGCATTCAAGTCTTCACAGTTGCGAGAAACTTGTGTCCCCAACTAAAGCAAGCCAAAGGCTACAGGTCAGAGGAACCAAAACGCCATCGGTGACAGAATGAAGAAAAAAACCTTGGGAGAAACCAGGCTCATTCGGGGGGCCAGTTCTCCTCTGGCCAGACAAAACCAGCATGGTGTGGTTTAATTCCAGGCTATAAAGCACATCAGATTGAGCAGAGGACTTGTCTGGTTCTTGTGGTCTTGTGCCGATGGCCGACAAGGTCTTTACAGGGGATCTGTCTCTAGGGTTCATCTAGTTGACATGGTCTCCGCTGATATTCAGGGCTGTAGAGGTTGTCTCTAGTTGCTGATCCACCATCTGGGCTGGATAAGTACTGATCCGGGTGACTGCAGTGACCATCTAATCTGGATACGGACTGGATCTGGTGGCTATGGTGACCTCGGAATTGAATAAAACAGACTAATATTAGCGTAGATGCCATTCTTCAAACAATGTAGCAAGTACATCGGGTTTTATGGGAAGTGTTCCCATTTCCGGTTGACCTAATTAATGCAGCCCAACAATCCTTTAACGGATTTGAATTATAGAAAAGTGATCGTGTGCTTATGTGTATGCCAGGTTGGGTTACAAGATATGGGTCTTTAATCTCGGTTAAAAACTTACAGCGTGTGTCTGCCTCGGAACTGCTAAATAGATTGTTTCCAGAGTTGGGTCTAACAGGAAAGGGATCTGCCGCCTGCAGTTGATTTTGATATTCTAGGTATTATCAAATGGCCAGAGTTTTGAGATTGCAGCAGCTGTGAAGGACTATAATGCTATAAGAGCTCACACAAGTACTGAGGAGCTAAACCATTCAGGGCTTTATAAGTAATAAGCAAGATTTTAAAATTTATACAATGTTTAATAGGGAGCCAGTGTAGTGTTGACAGAACCGGGCTAATATGTCATGCTTCCTGGTTCTAGTAAGAACTATAGCTGCTGCATTCTGGACCAGCTGGAGTTTGTTTATTAAAAGTGCAGAACAACCACCCAATAAAGCAATACAATAATCTAACCTTTGAAGTCATGAACGCATGGATTAACTTTTCTGCATTTGACGTTGCAAGCATAGGTCATAGTTTAGATATATTTTTAAGATGGAAAAATTTGGTTTTACAAATACATGACTTTCAAAGGAAAGGTTGCCTATCAATATCAACCTAGGTTTCCTAACTGATGACGAAGAATTGACAGCACAGCCATAATCTAGAACATTAAACAGTGTTCTAGATTATTACATACTGAGGTTTTTGGTCCGATAATTAACACCTCTGTTTTTTCATAATTTAGCAGTAGGAAATTACTAGTCCTCCAGTTTTTTATAGCAGCTATGCATTCTGTTAGTTTTGCAAATTGGTATGTTTCGTGAGGCCGCAAAGAAATATAGAGCTTGTATTTTCAGCATAACAGTAAAAGCTAACACCATGTTTCCTGATGATATGTCCCAAGGGTAGCATGTAAAGCGTGAAAAGCAACGGTCCTAGTACTGAGCCTAGGGTACTCCATGTGAATGATATGATACTACTTCATTCACTGCTACGAATTGATGACGTCAGATAAGTATGATTTGAACCATGCCAATGCAATTCCACTAATGCCAACATCATTTTTTTGTCTATTCAAAAGAATGTTGTTGTCGATAGTGTTGAATGCAGAGCTAAGATCCAGTAGCACTAACAGAGAGATACAACCACAATCAGATGATAAGAGCAGGTCATTTGTAACTCTAATGAGAGCAGTCTCAGTACTATGATATGGTCTAAATCCTGATTGGAAATCCTCACAGATACAATTTTTCTTTAAGAAGGAACATAACTGAGTGGATACTGCCTTTTCTAGTATCTTTGACAGAAAAGTGAGATTTGAGATAGGTTTGTAATTAACTAATTCTCCAGGATTGAATTGTGTTTTTTCAATGAGAGTCTTAATAAGGCTTAATAAGAGGTTTTTGTGACATATCCTAATGACAATGATGGATTAATGATATTCAGAAGAGGATCTATGACGTTCGTTGCGCCACACTCGCTAACGTCACCAATGTAAGTCAGCACCTGCTATGGATACAAATAGTATTGCCAGATCATATTAGACAGACAGTATTACTTATATTGCAGATAGTATTAGACATCATGAGAACGTGTTTAAGAGTAACAGTTTTTGTACTTACCATTTGTGCAACAGGATGCAGTGTTATATTAATACATGTTATATTAATGGGGTCCTATTATGCTCTTTTACAAAGTCTTGATTTTGTTTTGGGGGTGTACTAGAACATGCTCTCATGCTTGGTAGTTTGAAAAACACATTATTTTTCACATAATTTACATTATTAAAATACCTTTCTCCCCAGCCTGGCACAAACGGCTCGATTAGTTCCGGCTTTGATGAAGGTCCACCTTCCGAAAAAACAAAATGTGATGTGATTGGTTAGCTGTCCCAGTGCGTTGTGATTGGCGAACAGCTTAGACGGTGTTTCAGTACTGCCCCGCCCCTTGCTCTGTCTTTCAACAAAAGCTTTTGGCGAATCCGGCACTACTCACTCGTGTTGTGGAAGCTGTCCTCAGTAAAATGCGCAGCACACAATAGCAAACTGGGGTTATGATGCTCAGGAACAGAGTTAAAAAGTAAATTGCAACCACTGTTTCCTGACATCATCCGCTTTCGGAAGTGAAAAAAACAGCGTTTCAGGCGGTCGCGCACCGAACGAGAAGCGCAGTCTCTCCACGTCTTTAAAATTCAAATACTTTTATTTTCTATGAGTGTAGGCACACTGGCGGCGCCCAGCTACGTCGTGTTATACTTGTAAGAATTGTTCTAGACCAGCGGTTCTCAATCCCAGTCCTCGCGTACCCCCGCTCTGCATGTTTTGCACGTCTCTCTTTGTTAACACACCTGATTCAGATCATCATCTCGTTAGAAGTGAGCTCCGTGCATGAACTGTGTTCCGATTGACATGGTCCCTACTCCCTGAGCAGGGGAAATCCGTTGAAGTTTACTTCACTTCGGAATATTCATTTACAGATTTGCGCTGCGCCGCTGCCTGCAGCGTCTTCACACACAGACGAAACTTACTGTAGAAGTGTGAAGTGTGACATAATATACCTCTGTAAATAAATACAATTTAAATTCACGTCTCGCACACTTAAATGCCCTTTGTATGGAACATATACGCTCCCTTCAAACTGGAATCATGGAGGAATATCCGGTAATGTCCACTTCGCAGGGCACTTACAGTCAAATATAACAAACGTATGAAGCAATAATAGAAACATACAAAATGTGCAGAGCGGGGGTACGCGAGGACTGGAATTGAGAACCGCTGTTCTAGACATGCCAAAAATTTGAGGCTACAGCACAGCAGCTCTTCTTCTTCGTTTTTCTCTGATGCACTAACTCTACAGCAGCTCTTCTTCTTCGTCGTCTGGTCTGATGCACTCACTCAACCAAGCTCTCTAACCACGACCTTGTCCCTCCCCACCCCCCAACCATTCGAATTTCTGTAGGCGGGAATTCTTTGTAATGAAATTCTAATGAGCCGCTTTGTGATATCATAAAGCCGGAAACCAAACGCTGTAGTCCAAACGAGTCGTTTGTTGTAGTTCTTTAAAAGGGATTTTTAAAAAACGAAATATTTTCCTTTGGAGTGGACTTTTTTGAGATTTGTAACTTTCTAGATCTTTTTTATGCCCAAACATACACACTACACACTGACTAAAATTAAAAAAGTGAAAAAGCATAATAGGACCCCTTTAATACATGTTTTCCTTGCATTTTTCAGAACATTTTGGCATGACATCTGGATGACAATTACATAAGTCCTTATTTACATTAATCTTTATCTTTTATATGCTTTATCTTTCTTTATGTACTAATTTCTTAATATAATCAACAGTCATGTACTTATTATTTTTCATATTATATTATTGTTAATAACTAGATATAATTTTGTGCTGTGTATTGTAATCTTGAGGATTTTCACATCACAAAAGCGTGTTAGGAATCAGCAATTTTCAATTGTATTTGCTTTGTAAAATAACAGTTGTGGAGCCTATCCTGGTCAGACAAAGACAGACTGATCATAAAGAGGAATGCAACAAAGATTATTCAATCAACTTTATTCAGTTATTTTATCACTCATGCTTCCTACTCTTTCTCTATTTGAATCTCTTGTAAAAGTAGATGAGTTAAAATGCCAAGGTGTAAACTGCTTTTAATATCAGACCAATATTTGGTACATCCTGACAGAGAGAGAGAGAGAGAGATTTAGTAAAGCCTAGATCTAACATATTTGATTTATTAACCTTTCACATGTTACATTGATAAACATATTTATAATTTGGCCATGCAATTGTATCTACTTTAAAAGTCGCTAAATGGGACAGTATACCAGCCATTTAATGTAACCAAGGTTCCTCAAGTTGAATGCCCTTTGAAAGAAGAACTTTTAGCACTGCTTCAAACTGGTATTAAATTCAAAGTCAGAACTATGCAAAATTGTATAGTTGTATGGTGAAAAATTCATAATTGTCAATTCATATATGTCATGTAACAGGCATATTACAGCTAATTGTGGTCAAGTTATTTCATGTACATTTTATTCCCAAAGTATTCAGAAAACATTAAATTAATAAAACTTATACAGCAACTGTAACAACTGACTTGATTTGAATGCTTTAATTCTGCAATAATACCAGAACAATAACAAGAAGATTTACCAATGGATAACAAGGCTTTATGCCTCAAACATGTACAAAGTCAGTAAGAAACTATTCTAAAATAAATGTACTAATAATGCATGACTTCAAAAATCTGTTGAAAATGTCAAAATGGATGGCTTGTAACATGACTGTTTTGAAAGAGTCACAGTTCCAAATGAAACTTCTAGATTCATATCACCTCATAAGGGATTAAGTATGAATAGTAGGCTCACGGGTCATCTCAGCAACTATTTGTACATCATCAGCCTCACAATTCTGAAATAAAAAGTATCTGCAGCATAAAACAAATGAAAAGTACATGGTCTCCAATGTGTGCATGTTATTAGATAAATCATCAGCTGAATGCGTGCCATCGCAGGACCTGACACACAAGACAAGCTCTTCTGTGACAGCTCTTTCATGTCCTCAATAAACAAAAACAAAAGAAACTGCTTGAAAAATATAGAAAACTATATTTTCATTCACCTCTATTTACAACGTCTCAACAGTCAAAATCAGATTTTTAAAGCTTCACAATGAGTTTATGGGCCTAATATCTTAATATGGTATGTTATCCATGTGAATAAAGATTATTTATTAAGTAAACATAAGAATCGATCAATATTAAATCATAACACAGTCTTATTGGTCATGTTAGCGAGTGTGGCTCAACGAACGCTTTAAATTCTTAACTTAAGTAAACACACAAAAATTAAACAATAAAACTTTACTAGGGTGTTAACTTAAATGATCACCTGCACACACCTCTGCTTAATAACCATGCCTTGAACTGTGGTCTCACGCTGATGATGTAACATCCAGTTAGGAGCTAGAACTAGTAAATGTGCGTTCACGTAAGCCCTAAATCGGAATTTACCGATTACGAGATAACAACTTGTAAAAAGTGTTCACGTCCTCATAGAACTCATAATTACAACTTGTGAACTGGGATTTTTCTGAGATCTACAACTTGTACCTTTTGACCATCAATAGGCCCTTTCGCACCGCTTTAGTTCCAGAACTAAATGTACGGTACTAAAGTACTGGGACGACTTTGCGCGCACTATTTCCCAGTACCATTTAAAGGGTTGCATTCGCACTGAGAGTGTGTACTAGGAAGTGAGGTAAGCCGGTCGACAGCGTCGTCATTTGTGCGCGGCATTCAACAGAAACAAAGAAGTACGTTAACAACAGGAGGATGGAGGATGCTGTGATCGGAGCTGTTTTTGTTGTGTCTCGCATGTTTCACAATAATGGACATGGAATGTTGATGTATACGTAAAGCGATTGAAAGAACGTAAAGGAGGACTAAGAATCTCCAACGACAACTGGCAGTGCTACATTTGCTAAAAGTGCCAGCACTTCAGCGTCCATCCATCTATCGCTGTTCTCCATACTTGAGAAATAAGTTGACATGTTTACAGTATGTTTACATGGTGTTTTAAATCATGGCAGGTGAGGGCGTTTTCATACACGTTTGGCCAATCAATGTCCACTTGCGTCACGATTAGTACCAGTTGTGCCTGTTAGACCCTGCTCCGGAGTAGGAGCTAACTTGGTTCTCGACAAAGGCAGTCTGGTACTAAAATCGCTCCCAGTTCCGGCGGTGCGAACACGCCGAAAAGTGGGTAGTTCCACAATTAGTTCTGGTAGTATGAAAAGGTTCCTGCAGTGCGAAAGGCCCTATTAGGTGCTATGTTTAGGCATTGATAGTGCATTAGTTCCGAGTCCGAGTCCAAGGGTGTGAACAGCTCCAAGTAGAACGTCACGTATTGTCATCTCAAAATCACAGAAATTACAACATGGTGTGAATGCAACATAGCTCTCTCCCTGTGTCTCAATGTTCATGCTATGTGAGATTAGAATAAGTGTGTCTCACTCACTCACACACACACTCACTCACTCACTCACACATAGTATGTTGAAAAGAGTATGCCATGGTCTACTATTTCAGGTAGCTTTTTAAAGTGTGGATCCTTGCACACTCTATTGGCTAATATTGCCCACAATACATTGCGCTTTGGTGAAGGATTCGGTTTAGAAATACAAAAAAAAAATCGACCTAGTGTTGTTCGGGAGGCAGACACACTCGTGACAGTTTAAATCTAGATTAAAGAACCATCTCTTTAACCTGACATACACATAACACACTAACACATTTCTATAATTCAAATCCGTTAAAGGATTGTTAGGCTGCATTAATTGGGTCAACCGGAACCGGGAACACTTCCCATAACACCTGGTGTACTGGTTACATCATAAGAAGAATGGCATTTATGCTAATATTAATCTCTTTGATTCTTATTCCGAGCTCACCATAGCCACCCAGATCCAGTCCATATCCAGACCAGATGGTGGATCAGCACCTAGAGACGACCTCTACAGCCCCGAATGTCAGTGGAGACCATGTCAACTAGATGAGCCCTAGAGACAGATCCCCTGTGAAGACCTTGTCGGCCATCGGAACCAGATGAGTCCTCTGCACAGTCTGTCCTGTGGTGCAGCTTGGAATTAAACCACACCATGCTAGTTTGACTGAACCGACTGAGCCTGGTTTCTCCCAAGGTTTTTTCTAAATTTCTGTCACCGATGGAGTTTTGGTTCCTTGCCACTGTTGCCGTTGGATTGCTTAGTTGGGAACACTTGACTAATTGCACAGACACTATTGTAAGAGAGCTGAACTGGATGATGACATCACTGAATCATCAATGAACTGACTTTAACTTGAAAAACTGTTTTCTATTGTCCTCTTGTATTATTGACAAGCAATTTTCCTGTTTGCCATTTGTGGGGGGTTTAAAAAAAAAAAAAAAAGCGTGCTGTTACACAATCATCTATTGTATGAAGCTCTATACAAATAAAGGTGACTTGACTTGAATGACAAACACAAATAAAAAGCATTAAAAAAAAAACTACAAACATGGTGGATGTGCGTGACCGACTGTTAAGAGGTTTAGATAAAGGGGTTGTTTGAGTTACTAATAATCAACATTTAGCCTGGTAAAAATATGTATTTATTGTTATTTGTTATTTTTCATCTGCAACAACGTGAACTTTTATAAATATCCATTTGGCCATTAACTATTAAATGCGTCATTATGCAAAAAAATATGAGCAGAGATTTTTTACATGCTAATTTTTACGTGCTACTTCTTTTCTCTCTAATAGGGTAGGAAGTTCAATGAAATGGAATGGAGGATTTTACCTGTCACAAGATGATTGACAGGCCAGTTTGCAAGGTGCGACAGAGCGGTCCGTTAAAAACGCAATTGAATGACGTAATAGTAAGTCCCAAAGCTTGCCTAGGGGTGGGCAAACTATGGCCCGCGGGCCATATATGGCATTTTCATCCAGCCCATGAGGCAGTTGGTTCACAATGACTAATTTGATGCAATATTAGCAAAATCCAATAGATGGCGCTGTAGCCTGCAGTGCGGCATATAACAGCGTTGGTATATTCAGTCAGAATTAGAATGCCCTCAGTAATAGCGTCAGGGCCGGTGTTGTGCCGAATTCTGCACCCTTGTCAGATTCTGCATCCCCTCATTGAAGTCGCTACCTGATTGCCTAATCCCAACCCCATCCCTAATCCTAATCCCTCCCCCACACCTACTGCTAAACCTACCAATACTAGGGGATGCATAATCTGGCAGGGTGCAAATTTCGGCACTACACCGGATTTAGCCTACTTTTTATTGTGACATAGGCAAATAATGTTTTCCCCCCCCCTTACTATGTACCATTACCACCCCAAAACAGCAAACAAATATTCATTCAATAATCATGAAAAAAATTTTCTACAATCGTCTCTATCGCAGAATCCCTTTGCTGACAAAACGTCGTTTTATTTTAATGTTTGTAAACCTTTAATATAAAGGGCCTTTAATATACAGACTAATGCAGTTAATGAAGGAGGAGATAGAGAGACGAGAGCGAGAGAGGTGAGAAGAGAGATGAGAGAGAGAGAGAGCCGCGATTAAGCATGTGGCGAACTTACCAGAGTACTAAATGTTCATCTCTCAGCATTTTTTGGCAGTAGCATTTCTACAGCGACTCTGTAAGTTTAACTTCCTCAAAAACAGCGACATTACTACATAGCTACTGAGAAATGTCATGTAGCTTTTCAGTTGCAAAACTATTTTACTGATCAAGTTGCCGGTGTTCTGACAAATAATGCTACCTATCAGAACACCGGCGATGCAGTGTTGCCAGATATTGATACTAACACAAACAAACACTAAAAATAAACCTAAATTTTTTCCAATCTTTTGCAAATAAGATAAGATAAAGATATTGCTGACTCTAAACTGCAACTTCCTACTTTATTAACTTTCTAAAGTGTTAAATTAAAAGACAAGTCCAAAAACACTTATAATAGCTGAATCTAGGCTGCGCCCGCGCCCTCACTCACAACTCTTTCAAATCTCGTTCACTCCGCCAGCGTCTCACAGCGATAATTTTCATAACACGGATGCTAAACTTTCTGGCAAACTGTCTAAACTGAATTATACATGCCATGCAAGCATTCATATGAAGAGTTTAACAGCAAATTAGTCATTCATAGAACAAATTTTATTTTTGAACATGAAAAAATTAATGTGGCCTCATAGCTGGTTACGGGCCTGAGTGAGTTTGAATAGTGCATTTCCCATACCTCCGGTAGTTTCAGTTTCACTTTAATTATAATTTGTTTAGGCTGGACTTTTATAATAAATGTTTATAGTGAATACCACTATAATTTCAGTTTGTTTTATACTTATATTTTTGTTACATTTCTGTTCTGAATACTGCTAAATTTAAGGGATTTGTTTTGGAGTGAGGCGGGTAATATAAATACATGTTTATAATGTTAGTAAACGCTTAGTTTATTTTACATTATTTCTGAATGAAATGATACATCGTGTGTCTTATACATAATCGACTTCACACGCAATGCCACTTTTCCTGTGTGTCATAAAGTGCTCAGAAAAATAATGTAGAGATGGTACAGATAGAACGTCTCGGGTTACTTATGTAACCATGGTTCCCTGAGTAGGGAACGAGACACTGCGTCCTCTAGGGGTCGCTATGGGGAACGCCTCGTCGTGACCCGTGTCTGAAGCATACATTGAAAAAACACCAACTCGTTAGCCGGCGACAGCCATGACGTCACTACCGATGCGACTATATTATAAATAGGCACCGGGAGCTACACATCATTCACTTCTCCGTCTGAAGCTTGCGTCCGAAGCATGGCAGGAAGCCTAGAGGATGCTGTGTCTTGTTCCCTACTCAGGGAACCATTGTTACATAAGTAACCCGAGACGTTCCTTTTCATGGGAACTTCGAACTGCGTCCTCTATGGGTCGCTATGGGGAACGGTATACCCACGCCACCATTCTGAGGGGAGTGCAAGCCGGAACCATGGCGAGCACTAAGTACCATCTCTACCATATTGCCATGGGAGTTGCCCATGGGATGTTAGACGGCTGTCAGTGACGTTTATTCCCTACGGGCAAAGGCCTAGGCTACATACCCCAAAATTACTTACCTGTTAGGGCCAGACTCCTGGGCCCTGGGTAGAGCTCAAGGCTTGGAATCATAAATAGATTCCTTTAAGGGAATACGACCAAGAGCCTAGAATCACACTAGTCTTGGCCTGTCACACATGGGCTACCACACGTTTCTCTTTGTATGTGCTGAAGGAACTGTCTCAACAGACCCTTAGTAGCAACACCCTGTTAGTAGGTTCCAGAGGATACATAGGAGAGTGGTGCCCCATGCGGAAACGGGGTTTTAAAACACTCAAAAAGAGCACAAAGTCTTTGCGCGTGCACACTTACCACTTATGTGGATTTTAGAAAGTGGACAAAGCATAACGTGCACACTTACCACTTATGTGGATTTTAGAAAAGTGGGCAAAGCATAACGTGCACACTTACCTCTTATGTGGATTTTAGAAAAGTGGGCAAAGCATAATGTGCACACACTTGAATACCGTTCTAGGGGTTCTCGTGGCACCCTGAAAGAGCAGCCCATAGATAAAAATAGCGTATCCCCAGACGCTATATCTATGGCTATAATGCTGGAGTGGCTAGCAGTAAATCTGTAGCTGAGGGGGCAAACATCCAGCTTTCAATTGAGAGGGAGCTCGACCTACAGCATGTTTCAATGGTGGAACAGCTAGCAATTATTCTGCTGAGGGAGCAACACACTCAGTTCTGAATCCGAGACGGGGGCTCGACCTGCAGCATGTTCCAAAGCTGGAACAGCTAGCAATAATTTACTTAGCTGTGGGAGCAACACACCTAATTCTCATTCGAGAAGGGGTCTCGACCTACAGCATGTTCCAATGCTGGAACGCTAGCAGTAGTTTACCTTGGCTGAGGGAGCACAAACCCAGCTCTCAACGAGAGGGGGCTCGAACTGCAGCATTGTAAAATCAGAAGTTTAAGCATACTGCAAGCTAGCCAAACACTCAACGCATCAGGGAGGCAGAGGAAGGGCCTAATTCACCTGATGCTGCTGTTTCCAGGTGCTCTGGAAAAACAGAGAAATTAACTTCTCATGTGAGAGGAGAACTCCAAATTCAGAGGAATAACGTTGCTCATTCCAGCTAACCCTTTGATAAAAGGAGGGAGCAACATCCAGCTCGCAATGGAGAGGGACTTCAACCTACAGCATGTACCCATGGTGGAACAGCTAGCAGTTATAACCCCAATTATAGTGAATACCACTATAATTTCAGTTTGTTTTATACTTATATTTTTGTTACTTTTCTGTTCTGAATACTGCTAAATTTAAGGGATTTGTTTTGGAGTGAGGCGGGTAATATAAATACATGTTTATAATGTTAGTAAACGCGTAGTTTATTTTACATTATTTCTGAATGAAATGACAAAATGTGTCTTCTACATCAATCGACTTACACACCAATGCAACTTATCCGTGTGTCATAAAAAAATTAAGGTAGAGATGGTACAAGAATAGAACGTCTCGGGTTACTTATGTAACCATTGTTCCCTGTTATAACAGCTAGCAGTTATTAACCCCAGCCCGGACGTCCTGGATATAACATGGTTCCCTGTTATAACAGCTAGCAGTTATTAACCCCAGCCCGGACGTCCTGGAAATTTTTGCAGTGACGCGCCGGGGGCCCGATGATCACGAAGGCTCCCGCAGAAGCCTGTGTTATGGCCGCATGATCCAGGAAGTATGAAGCCGAACCCCGGCTTTACTTACCTTCTGGACATATCTCGACGAGTGAAATAAACCCTGCAAGTCAAGCAGCCGGTTTCTGAACCCAGCAGCGGGGGTGCCCACCAAGGACTTACCCTAGAAAAAGGGACAGAAACACACAGGTCCCGGGAAACACTGCAAAGAAACTAGCAGAAGGGTATACACACAACCACCAGTTCATTAGCACATACATATATTTATATATACATATATTTAGACATGGATCGTACTCACCTACCATGGTTCCCGCGTCGGAGCTCTGTCCGGAGAAGCCTCTAGACCGGGCCATCAGTAAGGTGGTTACTATGATTTAACCATAGAACCAACCAAAAACATCATAGGTCCAGTAGGAGACTGTTATGCAGGAAGCTTCTACCTAACCTTGGTCAGGTGGAGAGATGGTGTTTACAGGGGAATTAGGAAGGGGAAGAAAAGGGTCGATTGTTACAGCCCCCTGAGGGAAAGAGTGATACCGAGAGTATTACCTCTGATCCGGACGAAATCGCTGACGGCCTTGTCTGGATCACACATCCCGCAGGCTTGCTGAACTTTTCGACATCCTCGCAATGGAGGTACCAAAAAGTTCATGCGAAACCGGGGCTGAGAAAGAAACCCCTTTCTTTCTCTCCCGATGGTCTGCCAGTTTTACCCACACTGCCTCTCCATTACTACCATCTCCCGCCACAGATCTGCCATGCAGAGGCCAGCCGCTGGTGGCACGGAGAGCGAGATCCGTGGTGCGGTGCAACTCAGCCACTCATCAGAAGAAAGGCCCTCGCCTTTATCCAAGTCTTTCAGCAGATCAGCCTGGTATGCCTGGAGCACCGCCATCATGTGCAATGAAGCGACAGCCTGACATGCTGCTGCGTATGCCTTGCCATTCAAGCGAGATGTAGTTTGAAGAGGCACGAATGGCAAGGATGGAGTTTTGAGAGACGATGTCTCACCAATAGAGAGATGGCTAGCTAGCGTCTCTTCTACAGGGGGCATTCTCACATAGCCGTTTTCGCGCACCGCCTCGATATTCACATAACTGGTATGCTGAAACCAATGGACGCGTGAGGAAAACGGCCTCTTCCATTACTTCTCGATCTCAGTATGGAGATCAGAAAGGAAAGGAAGGCTCACCTGAGCTGAAGGGTTATGGCCAGAAAAATAACGTTCATCGAGACAACCTCGCGACGCCACTTCCTTAGTCCGCTTCCACGGCAAGTCAAGCCTTGCCGTGGCGCGATCCATAACCTCTAAGAGCTCATCATACGCAGGGCAGGAGGATTGAGAAGGCTCAGCCGCAGCTTCTTCGCTCTCTTCATCCATGTCCTGCTCGTCCTGGGCTGGCCCCAGCAGAGCACTGGCCCCTGGATCAGATGATGTTAAAGAAATAACATCATCCTCCAGTGGCTCACTCTCGTCCACAGCCGACGATCGTGAGAGGGAAAACCCCTCTTCAAACTCATTGCCAGATCCACCTGCGATCCCCACTAGCTCATTCCCTTCCGTGCCTCAGCATTGGCGGGTCCTGAATCGCGGGAAGCAGATGGCTGCCCCTCTTTACTTGAAAAGAAAGACAAACGAGAACGGAGCTTTTTCATTGGAAAAAACTCGCAATGCCACTTTGATTGCGTGATCACAAGATTGCCCCCTTGAGGACATTGCGTGCATGCTCTTCACCCAAACAAAAGACGCAAAGAATGTGTATCATCAGGTGTCAAATAACGAAGACACAGATCCACACACTTCTTAAATGCTTTACTAGTGCTCGCCATAATGAGATGAATAGATCACTTTTTCCCTGGAAATTGCACTCTTCAAACAGAACAGTCAATGAAGACGAAGAAGTGAATGACATGTTCTTCCGGTGCCTATTTATACTATAGTCGCACCGCCGGCCAACGAGTTGGTGTTTTTTCAATGTATGCTTCAGACACGAGTCACGACGAGGCGTTCCCCATAGTGACCCCTAGAGGACGCAGTTCGAAGTTCCCATGAAAGGGAACTGCCATCTATATACAAGTATATAGAGTGTCAATTTAGAATAAAAAAAGTATTCATTTGTAATACAATTACTATGCGGCCCCTCACTTATATTCAAAAACTTGATGTGGCCCTCAAGTCAAAAAGTTTGCCCACCCTGCATACTTTTTCTTCACCAAAAAAGTACATACTTAAAGGGCGTAGTATAAGTAGGCACATTGTCCTTCGTCCTCGTCAGGACTCAGGAGAGGGTCAGAGTCAACAGCCAGTCCAAAGACTAGCAGTTAATCAATACAGCATTGATCATGGCCAGCAGCCAATGGCATTTGGTAACACAGCAAGCATATGGGCCACACCCCTGACTGTCAAAACGTCGTGTGCTTGAAGGGTTCAGCTCGCGCATGTTCAGTTCTGCGCGCATGCGGATATTACTCGCAAGTGTGGGATCTGCCAGGACTTGCGATTTTGTTGTTTGTCCTTTCAGTGTGTTTATATGTGTACACAATTTTAAAAAGTGTGTGTGTGTGTTCGAGTGTGGAATTTGCCATTTCACATTTTACGTGCGAGCTTCTGTGCGCACAAGTAGGCCTGTAATTCGCTTGCGCTGTTTTGTCCAACTTTTAACGCCAATGCAATGCTGCTTGCTAAGTTGGAATGCTGGCTGTATTTAGATGTTTTATTAGTGATTAATTTCACAGCAGTGACAAACAGTGCCGAGGTTTAGGGCAAACGCGGTCGATACCTGCTGTCACCAATGAAGGCAGGTCCGAAAGAAAATCTACAGGACGAGGGGGACTTGGATGCTGCTCCGCAGAGTGCGCGCCGCGCGATTTGCGTGCTTTAACTGCGGTCATTTCGAGGAGAGATAGGGGCAGGGAGGGGCCGGGCAATTATAACCTTAATGCAGCTGCAGCTGATGCCACGAGCCAAATTTTAATAAATACATAAAAAAATGTATATTATCTTGCAAAAAGAGCACCTATCAGAGGCCAAAAGGGCAGGTGCTTGAACAACACTTTGGGTCTATCTGAGCACGTGCTTTGCGATATGGTTCATTTTAGTTGGCTATAAGCAAAGTCAAAATTCGAAATAATGTTCCATCCCTATAAATATAGGCCTACACGCAGTTTTCCCTCTCACATTGTCATTTTATGCGTTTAAATGCCTGCTGAAGATGAAGAAACGTTTCTGATGCAACACTCTCACTGCAAATCGTAACTGGTGTAGCATAGGTTTTGGCGAATTCTTGTAAATTATCTTAGGGGTGGACCTTTTTTATTATTATTATTATATAAATATTGTACGAATTCATATGAAAACGCCAACTCTGTATCTGATTCAAGTATTTGATCAAAAAAACTGTATAAAATAAAAATAAATTGCCTAATATCCATGTTTTGTGTCAATGCTTACTGTTACAACGATTAGGTTCTAACAACAGCACTTTTTGTGACATTATAGTAATAACAATCACTTTGCTATTTGTACATCATATTTTAAATTTCACTTTTTAATGAAAATGTTTATATTGTTTTATATTTATCGCATATTTAATCAATTGGTGGCACCCTTGCAGTACCGCTACTGACCCTCTAGATGTCGCGAACACGACATCCAAATTAAATTAACTGACTGTCTATTTTTCAGGTCTCCCTGAGAAACATTAAAGGTGACTGAAGGTGATTGATATTAACCTGTGATGAACAATAAAAGACAAATTCTGTAATAAATTATTATTGTGTTTTATAAATGGTGAAGCTTCTTTTTCACATTTCAGTGAAGTGAAGTCTACATTTATACTTTCAATAAGCCTTGAAGTTAAAATAAGAAAACACTAAATAGAAATAGCATATAAGAGGTTATAAAGTTATAAGAGGTTATTATACAACAACATGTATTACCTCACTAATGCAAGAGTCAAGATGTTGGTGATGAAAAGTTGATTTGTGTCCATTTTCCACTAAACATTTTTGTTGGTTTGTAGATTTAAGTAAATATCATAAATCTATAATATCTAGGCTATATCTAATAAAAATCTTTTTATCCTTTATTTTGTAATTTATATTTATACTTGCAAATCGTAATTATACAGCATGCTCAGTCAACTACCCTGTGACCTGTCTCTTACGTAAGCTCCAACATAAGGTACTGACTGTAGGCTACCACTTGTTGTCAAGTTGTCATATTTCAATAGGCTGGTATTATATGCCATCTTATAGTTCTAAAGTTCTAAAGTACAGTTCAATTTGTTTAGCCTTTTTTTCTTTTCTGAGAATGGACTCATCTTTCTGCATTCTAGAAGGTTTCAAACAGCTCATATTCTGACAGTAAACTATGTCTGCTTGGGTTCTCTGGTGGCCAGTCCCTCCCTGGATGCCCAACAATTATTACAGTATACAGAAAGAAGAGTCGTATCATCCCTTTTACCACAAAATATTTTACTTGGCATCTTGTGGTTGTAGAAGAACACATATTTTGTATTTCTTGTATATTCACACTTTTTGTTTTATGTGTGTCATTATTCAAGCATGGAATAACTACATGTGAAATACATGGGAAAATTCACATATTTTCATAACAGACATTGTTTATATATATAAAGTATCTCACAGAAGTAAGTATCTCACAGAAGTGAGTACACCCATCACATTTTTGTAAATATTTTATTATATATTTCATGTGACAACACTGAAGAAATTACACTTTGCTACATTTAAAGTAGTGAGTGTACAGCTTGTATAACAGTGTAATTTTGCTGTCCCCTCAAAATAACTCAAACACACAGCCATTAATGTCTAAACCGCTGGCTACATAAGTGAGTACACCCCTAAGTGAAAATCTCCAAATTGGGCCCAAGTGTTATATTTTGTGTGGCCAACCATTATTTTCCTGCACTGCCTTAAACCCTTTGGCATTGCGTTCACCGAGAGCTTCACATGTTGCCACTGTGAGGTACCGCTTCCTTCCCACATTAACGCTCAGGACCTGGCCGCCCTCCACCTTCTGTTTTGAGGATGGCCATGCCACCCCACCCCCCCCCTGCTTGGCCAATCGACATCAACCTTAACCCTCATCTTCTTTAGCAAGGCATTGGTGTCTTGGAGGGTGTGTTTGAGTCATTAATCTTGGAATACGGTGCCCTGGCGGCCCAGTCTCCGAAGGGAGGTGATCATGCTCTGCTTCAGTATGTCACAATACATGTTGGCATTCGTGGTTCCCTCAATGAACTGTAGCTCCCCAGTGCCGGCAGCACTCATGCAGCCCCAAACCATGACACTCCCACCACCATGCTTGACTGTAGGCAAGACACACTTGTCTTTGTACTCCTCACCTGGTTGCCGCCACATACACTTGACACCATCTGAATCAAATAAGTTTATCTTGGTCTCATCAGACCACAGGACATGGTTCCAGTAATCCATGTCCTTAGTCTGCTTGTCTTCAGCAAACTGTTTGCAGGCTTTCTTGTGCATCATCTTTAGAAGAGGCTTCCTTCTTGGACGATAGCCATGCAGACCAATTTGATGCGGTGTGCGGCGTATGGTCTGAGCACTGACAGGCTGACCCCCCACCCCTTCAACCTCTGCAGCAATGCTGGCAGCACTCATACGTCTATTTCCCAAACACAACCTCTGGATATGACGCTGAGCACGTGCACTCAACTTCTTTGGTCGATGACCATGGCGAGGCCTGTTCTGAGAGGAACCTGTCCTGTATGGTCTTGGCCACCGTGCTGCAGCTCAGTTTCAGGGTCTTGGCAATCTTCTTATAGCCTACGCCATCTTTATGTAGAGCAACAATTCTTTTTTTCAGATCCTCAGAGAGTTCTTTGCCATGAGGTGCCATGTTGAACTTCCAGTGACCAGTATGAGAGAGTGAGAGCGATAACACCAAATTTAACACACCTGCTCCCCATTCACACCTGAGACCTTGTAACACTAATGAGTCACATGACACTCATTATCCCGGGGAGAAAAAGGGGCTAATTGGTCCCACATTTTGACATTTTCACTTAGGGGTGTACTCACATTTGTGGCCAGCGGTTTAGACGTTAATGGCTGTGTGTTGAGTTATTTTGAGGAGACAGCAAATTTACACTGTTATACAAGCTGTACACTCACTACTTTACATTGAGCAAAGTGTCATTTCTTCAGTGTTGACACATGAAAAGATATAATAAAATATTTACAAAAATGTGAGGGGTGTACTCACTTCTGTGAGATACTGTGTATATACTGTATATATATAACAAGAATTACTCGTTTTGCTGTGATGTAAACCTGAAACAGCTATTTTTCAGAGACTCCGTTAACAACCTTTCTGCGACTACTCATTCGTTCACTAGAGGGCGTAAATGACTACGATCGTTACAGAGATTAATTTGAAGAGTTTAATTCATGCTTTGTCCCTATTACTTTCAATGTTTCAATGCACAATTGTTTGTAGATTGTAGATTGTAGCAAAGCAACCCCCTCAAGACGTTTTCTTAGCTATCCATATGGTATGGTATGGCAAAAGTATATTGTTTTATATACAGTTAGTCTAATTACATTTTTACAAATTTGTTAATTTACTTTATTAATTTATTTTATTATTTTTTAAGGTTAACAAATTTTAAATCGGAAATGTGTTAGATTTAGTTCATTTCTGGGTCAAAATAAATAAATAGCCTATTAAGTAGACTCTCTCTCTCGCTCTCTCCCTCTCTCACACGCACACACACACACACACACACACACAAACACATACACGTTGGTAGGCCTATATGGTTTACGGGGACTCTCCATAGTCGTAATGGTTTACTGTACAAACTGTATTTTATATCCCCCTACACCTAAACCTACCCATCACAGAAAACTTTCTGCGTGTTTAGATTTAAAAATAAACAAATAATAAGTGCCCTCATAAACCATGTTTACGTTATAAAAGCTGTCATTATAGACCTGCACTTTTCCACTGCATCGCAAGGCCACTTTGTGTCTGGCCATTTAGCATAGGACTACACCTATTCCTGATCAACCTAGTTTTGAAACCTCATAAATTCCTACGTAAACCTTACCAAGGATACATGACTTAAAACCGTTTACGAAAGGTTCGAAATCTCGTGCAATTTCTGCGTTAGAAGCTTAGATCTCCATTTCTATACGTCGTGCGGTGTGCAATGAATTATGCTAAGTTATTTAGCAAGAGGTTGGTTCTGTTCTCAAAAGTCAGAAAATTGTGTTCAGCCTCCGATTAAGTATTAAAAGTAGTACTTAAGGAGCATTTCCTTATGGATTAAAGTAACAGTGAACTTTTAATAGCGGGCTTAAATAGCATAACCAATGCAGGATGTGCACAAAACAACGATTTGATGTTTCAAACAAGTGAAGATGATTCATGTCTTATTTTTGAAAAAAATATGGATATTATTTGGGCTATAGGTACTGTTCTACGGGCTCAAGTCAAATAACACGACGCCCCGGTTGCGACCTAATTTAGAGTAGCCTAAACCAGGAACGTGTCATTGCATCATGACACATAGACAAGCTTACCTTGGTTACATTACAGGCGCTCATTTCCTTTATTTCAACATTTTATTAATGAACATCAGTTATTGCCTAAATAACGCCGAGTTGACTGTTTCCATGTATTTCCGATGAATAATAGGATTAGGCCTAAGCTAGATAGAATTTTACGTATTATTTCTTTTTTATGTGTTATTTCTTTTATGTGTTTATTTCTTGTCTGCCTAAAATTAACAATAGCTAGGCTGATTCCGCTTTTAAATACGTAGTCTTACTTGGCATACGTCGTTTAAGTGTGCACACACACACACACACACACACACACACACACACACACACCCATATATAAATATATTAATATGAAAAATGTTTTCCAATGCGTTATTACTAACACCATACGTTGCAAATATTTATGAGCGAGCTGTCCCGCAGAGAAACTTGAAGAATCTATTTATTATTTTTCATGATAATGCGTGATTTATCTATAGCTATCCGTGATAAAACGTGATTTATGTATTTGTATCGTTGTTCGTTTATTAATGTTTATTCCTATTCATTATTTTATAGACTAAGGAAGTCAAGAATCTTTAGCTATCCAGTTCTGGTATTCAGGTTAGCAGGGCTTAATTTTGATCAGGTTACTGAAGCCCAAAATATAAAAATTACATAGCTCTATATTTACAGTAGATATGGTGAATATTTTAGGTTTAGTCTTTCCAACGAATTCTACTTAAATTGTCTCGAGTCAAGCTCAAAACAATTACTTTTTAACTAATGAATAATAATAATAAAGAAATGAAAGTCGTTTTTCAGCATTTTTTTAACCTGTACAGCATATAGCCAATACTCTTGATGTATGCCTCCATAGTTTAGAGCAACAACTTTGAATAGCAACAATATTAAATATAACAAGAGACATTTACATTTTTTAATTATTAAAATGTAATCATATACTAGCCTATTATTTATTTTCACGAGACTGAACAAGCCTCTCAAAAATGCAGCTCTGTGGAAAGTCAGTGCAAAAAAAAACTTTTGCAGTTGGGAGCAGACCCAGTTTTAAAAAATAAGAGAGATAGCAGCAATGAGAGAGGTAGTGAAGGAGACTGGTGTTGGAATGCGACTAACGCAAAATTGCAAGACTATTAAACGTCATCTCCCCATAAACAAGCTTTCCAGCATTAACTCAGCGTATTAGCCTCACTACTGATTTAGCTTTTCTTTACATCTTTTGCCCGAAGTTTTTACGACCTGTCCGCCTCTCTTACATTATACATAGACTCTAGCATACGTAGGCTAATATATACAGCGTTATAGTCTTGTTGAGTTCTAAGAAGGACACAAACAACTGTAGTCTATTGTGCTTAATTCTCTGGGGATACAATTTTTTTTAATACTAGTGCAACAAACTAATGAACCTTTTCATGAAACCTTTTCAAAATAATTGCTACCACCTTGTTTGAAAAAAATAAGTAATTTGCGTGAGACAGGACTGTTGAAAACTATGTGATCCTGCGTAGGCTACACTAAAGCACACTAAACATAATTAAGTATCAGATCAAATAGGCTACTGTAAACGACTAGATTTATGAAAGTAAAATACTAACACTGTAAAAAATAATGTGCCGCAATAGATGAAAAATAACATAAGCTCCTTTTTAGATAACTGATTATAGGTATAGGTATTTCACGATATCACTCACACGCTGCAGCATAGAGAACCCACTACTTAATCTCTTATTGAGTAATAGCTTAATTCAAGAATATCAAAAGTACAAAATTATATATATAGATATATATATATTTAATTGTTGTGTGTGTGTGGTGTGTGTGTCTGTGTGTGGTGTGTGTGTGTGCGGTTTTTTGTGACTCAAATGAGGACCTAAATTTGTATAATGACAAAGGTATGACAGAGGTATTACAAGGAGAAGGTGACTTTTCAGGACATTACCCCACTTTTCAAAACGCTTATAAATCACATAGAATGGAGTGTATTGAAAATCTGAATAGCACAAAGTCTCCTGTGAGGGGAAGGTTTAGGGGTAGGGATGGTGTAGGGCAATAGCACATACAGTATGTACAGTATAAAAACCATTACGCCTATGGATGTCCCCACTTTTCCAAAACAAACACACAGTGTGTTGTTGTTGTGTGTGTGTGTGTGTTGTGTGAAGTACAACATTTGAAAATCTGGAATCTGGGGTGCAAAAAAATCTAAATATTGAGAAAATCCCTTTAAAGTTGTCCAAATAAAGTTCATAGCAATGCATATTACTAATCAAAAATGAAGTTTTGATATATTTACAACAGGAAATTTACAAAATATCTTCATGGAACATGATCTTTACTTAATATTTTAATGATTTCTGGCATAAAAGAAAAATCGATAATTTTGACCCATACAACGTATTTTTGTCTATTGCTACAAATATACCCGTGCAACTTTTGTGGTCCGGGTCACATATGGGAAAGCACAGTTTTAAAATAACCAATTAGTATTTAGCCTCATTGCTGGTTAGTTTTAAATACTAATAAGGTAATACTTCTCCATGGTCTCAAAGTTTAGTCGATGTCCTATAGGAATAAAATTATCTCACTGTGTTGAGAAAGAATTGCAACATTCTGGTCAGTAGGTCTAATGTTGTGCTCTGTAACTAGCATTGTGCGGCGTTACAATATGTATTTGTAATTACAGATAGGCCTACTATGGAGCAGTGAATATCAGATTAGCTAGAACCGCATGTGGAACTGTGAAGTTTCTGAACATTAAAAAGAAAAAAGGAAGAAAAAAAACACACCCATCGCTTGTGTTTGTGGTCGAAGATTTTGCATACAAACTAGCCATTTGCGAAATAATAATAAATATTTATTTATTATTTATTACAAATATTTATGATGGTTAGTACTGTCAGTGCAGTGGTCAAGTAGCTAAATATAACCGGTCACATGCCCTACTGTAACATGGACTACATCATTCACTGTTATAACTCCAAAAGCTTATTATTTTCATAAGCTTAATTTTAAGATTGAATCAAGATCACTGTAAAACTATTTTGAACTTTCGGTACCACAACGTGACCAGATGCAGGTCATTTTAGTAAACGGTCTCCGATTAAATAAGGACACCTGTTCAACAAACCATTGCACAGCATGCACAACAAAACCATTCAAACATTTTCTTTGCTCAGTAAATGCATCTTATTTTATTGTTAAGGGTATATGAAACTATGATGAGTTTGGAGTTTATTGTTTATTGATCCCAAAGGTTACATGCAGTCGCTTTCCAAAAGTAGAATACAAATGAAAATGAAGAGATGCCCCACAGTCCTACAAAATTGCTGTGTTGATATTAAAACATTGCATTAAACGAAATCCCATTAAAATCAAACGATGTATGGCCTTTTTTAAAGAATAAACAAGAAAGCAAGACAGCGTTTAGGTCCACTCAGGAAACTACGAAATTTTTTAGCATCGATAGGAGGGTCCTAACCATTGTTTATAGATCGATGATTGAAAGTATTTTAACATATAATATTGTTTCATGGTATGGTAATTTAACAATGAGACAGAAAAATTAATTTACACGAGTAATTAATGAAGCAAATAGGATAATCGGCCAGAAACAGAGTACAATGCAAGAGCTGTTTTTACACTTTATGGGAAAAAAAACAATCGCAGTATATTCAGACCAAACTCATCCACTTCATTCCTGCTTTGAGGGTCTTCCTTCAGGGCGCAGGCTGCGTATACCGCTGGCTAAAAAGAACCTATATAAAAGATCATTTGTACCATTGGCGGTGACTGTTTTAAACCAAATTCTTAATTGAGGTATTATCATGAGGTATCTTTCTGGGTAGGTGTGTGTACACATGTGTATACATATGTTTGGGGATACATATATATTGTATTGTTTTAATTTAAAAAAATGTTTTTGTTATGTGACATGTGAATGTATAGTATTATCTGTTAGGATGTATTTTCTATGCCAGTGTCAAAGATGAATTTCTGTTCAGGAAATCTGGACAGACAATAAAGTTAAGCTAAACTAAACTAAACTAAACTAAATGTAAACAAACGGAATATGCGACTGAAAAGTCCTGGGTCATTTGCGATCTAAAATAATAACGATATCAAATAATGTTGATATCAACAATTAAGACGTTTATTAGCGTGTTTATTAACAATACATCATGACATTACATTCTAAAAAAATACCTCTATCAAGGCCCTCCATATCAGCTTTGCAAGTAGGTCAGGCGACAAACATCCACAACTCTCTTTGTCCGTTCCTTGTCTCATTTGTTTTTGTTTAATAAGTGTCTGGAGATGTTTTACTCTAAACGTTCATGTACAAGCGTCCTTTGGAAAGGGTCCACATGTTTAAGGGCCGAGGTCGACCAAGTTTGATGACATAGGGTTCAGTATAGTGTCGTGTAATGAATGGTGGTGATGCACGGAATCTGCACTTGGCACTGGGATGGCGCTGGGACCGGGTGGAGGTGCGAGGCCGTGAAGGGACTGAAGCCCGGAGTTTGACGTGAGGAGCAAGGCTGGGCTTGACGAGGTGTGATCTGGGGTACCAGACGGCGTTTTGTCGTCGTCCGAGCTTCCTAAAATAGTCTTATTTCCATTCATGGAAGACATTAATGGATTGTGACTATTTGTGTTCGAGTTCTCATTATTCTCCCTGTGAAAATAATAATTTAGAGTTAGGGTTAGGGCAACATCCGACAACTTTAGTATTCAAAACTCTTAATGGGCTTATTATTAAAAATTCACTCTGATGTAAAACCATGACATTACAGAATTAAGTGATAAACTAAAAAACGAACTAAAAAAACAAACAAACAAAGAAATACTGACTTATAAAACACATATTCCTTCTGCTAATAAAATAATAATAATAATAATAGGCTAATAATAATAATGTTATTATTCGAATATGATTCGTATATTTATATAAGTATAATGAACAGCAACAATTAATATTATTAGGCTATCATTTGAAGACAATGGGTTGGTTCTGTAGGTGTGAAATATTTATATTAGAAATACTTTGTTAGAAAATACTATAAAAAGCCAATTAAAATAAATAAAGAATTGATCTATACAACAGAGAATCACACTACTAACATAGGCTACTAACTAACATGTAAATATAAGGCATATACAGATATCAACCGTGTGTGTGTGTACATTTGTGTCTGTAGGAATCATTCGTCCTATTGCACTTTCTAATTCGTGTCTATACTAATAATTTACATTAAAGAACGTTCAATCATTAGAAAACTAATTATAGGCCCTAACTATTCACATGGTTTGGAAATTAATCGTCTGGGTTAAGAACAGTGTCACCTACTGATTTATCTAAATTCTCAATCACAACATGTCAAGTAAAGATTCTTTCATGAAGTATTAATTAAGTAGCCAATTATGTATCGGGAAATGTACGAGCTAGTTTGATGGTTTACACTGTGGATTCAACTTGACTACCTCGCCTGCGGGTGAAACAAGACACCCGTTTAAGGAGTATGCAACTACACACATTCTAAACAAGAATGCACTTACAGATAACTCTTACAATTCGAAAAACTTTCCTATTAATTATCAATGAACTATTTCCCCTAAAGTTATATTACACCATAATACACACAGCACGCTTTATGTCATTTTTAGAAAAGGACATTAAAAACTACCCCGTTTAAGAAAAGTAGGCATATTGTTTAAAATAACATTAATAAATATATGCATATAAAATGACCTTAACAGAATTGGAGAAAGGATGGCATTTGTAGTTACTGTCTGGCCATCCATCTGTGGGAATTTTATTTAATTTTTCTTTTAAGATGGTTATACTGACCACTGACTTAATGTACATTACACGGCGTGAATGAACGCATTCCATGTAAAGAAAGTGTCCCAAGTACTTTTAAACATGTAATCGAAACTGTTATTAGATACAAACTAGTTCATAACATACTAAACCCGTACCTTTCCTTAGCCTCCGCTGCTCGGTCGCGTTGACGTCTGTTTTTAAACCAGTTACTGACTTGTGTTGTTGTTAGCCCCGTTGCCTCTGCTAGTTCCCTCTTCTCCCGCGGGGAAGGGTATGGGTTATGGGTGTACCATTCCCGCAGCACGCCCCTGCTCTTTTCTTTAAAGCAGTAACTTGTCTCCTCGCCGTCCCAAATGGAGCGGGGTAGCGGAAACTTTCTTCGGACGCGGTACTTCCCAACAGCCCCAAGAGGGCGGCCCCGGAGCTTCTCAGCCTCGATATAATGCGCTTTGAGCCACAGCTGCTGCAACTTCGGATGGTTGTGCGGAGAGAACTGGTGGCTCTCGAGAATCTTATAAAGCTCTCTGAAATTTCCCCTATGAAAAGCGACCACAGCTTTTGCTTTGAGCACACTCTCGTTCTTGTGGAGATGTTCGCAAGCCGGCAGAGACCACAAGAAGCGCCCGAGACGTTCAATGTTTCCACCCTGCTGAAGGACCTCGCAGACGCACGCCACTTGCTCTTGCGTAAAGCCGAATGTTGGAAGCATAGACATGGTTTGTCACGAATAAACGTTCACCTTTTGTAATTATGTCTGTTTTGACGATGACAGTGAAAGTTCTTCGGCAGATTTTAAGTAAACCCTTTGGGAGACAAAAATTTAGGATGACTCCTTGAGTTGACGAAATCAAATCCCACTCTGGGTGTAGAGAGGCACAAAACATTAGATCCGTTCAAGCAAGCATAACACACCATATATCCATGTACAGCACAAGAGAGAAAGTTGTTCCTCCTGCGCGAGTCTCTCGCCACCTCTTCTATGTCGTTTCAGCATAACGCACTCCCGCAGAAGGACCTCGCTCTCTTGTTTTAATAATATTATTCTAAGCTGGCAAGAAAAGCGATTATGTGAACTGTGATTGGTTGGTTATCTGACCCGGGGATGATGAGGATAAGACAATAGTTTTAGTCAAATTATCTGCCATGGTTACGCTGTCATTCAAGGTAACCTGATATGCTTTGAGGTGGCTCCTTGGGCTGGCTGACTGATTATTCCCTTCATTTAGAGCCCGCCCACCGACATCGAAATATAGCCTCGACTTTCCCTGTATATTACATTTTTGCCCGGGGTTTGACAGACACTTCTAGCAACCAAAGAGCGCTGATCTTTGAGGTGGTGATGTAGCAGCAGTTGAGATGAGAGCGCCAGAGCAAGACTGCGCACCAGACGCTCTCCAAACCAAGGAGCCGGAGTGTGTGTGACCATAAGCAGACAATCCACCTTGCAAACCTTCCACTTTGTAACTTGTTGATCAAATCAAAACTATTTAAGCGTTTGGGAAACTCTCAGAAACCCCACACAGGATCTCTCTAATTCTTTTTGCAGCACATTATTATTACTGCTATTAAATGCAATAAAATAAAATAACAATTTGACACAAACATGTCTTTGCAAGCACATTTAGTCTGCCTTTTATTTCCCTGCTCAATTCAGGGTTTATTTAAACGGACCAGTTGTGCTGTGTTATGCATTATTTAGCAGTTGTTGAGGATAAACAAGGGGGTATGTTTCTCCAAGTGCACACGCGTGAAAGCCAGGCATTATGGACCTGAGTGGGACAGGGTTGGAGGGCGTTTTTAAGTAGTATAGAGCGGTATTCAAGGATGCACGTTAGAAAGAACAGCGATTGGGTATCATACCACAAACGGATAGCAAACACTGCGAGGGACGTTTGTACACCGGTAAGACAACTCAGATTCATTAAGACTGCTGTTGATAAAAGTTAATAGAAGTAATAACAGTAATATGTTCATCCTTTTACTGAGTTTTACATTTCTCCGTATGTTAGTGGATATATATTCAGAACCAAAGCCATAGAACATTCGTTGAAAGTTTACAATGCAAGATACACCTCAGATAGGCTATACACAAGTGACAGAGGCGCAAGAGGCGCATCTTTTAATGATGCATATTACGCACACCATTATTGGCATATCATCAGTCAGTGTCTGTAGTCTGAACTTTAACTCACCATGTAGTGTCACAGAAACAAAGTTGTGCTTTAATCAGGAACACTCTCTGATTTCAACTGAATGGTAGGCTACTTGTGGCCACAAGGAAGTTCAGCAAAATCGCATTTTACATGAAATAAAAAATCCTGACGCTGTTGAGACATGCCAACCTTGTCATACAGGAGAAGGAAAATTGAAAAAAAAACTTAGTTGAAGGTCTGGTGTCTTTGCAGTTTTTAGATATCCGCACTGCACTGCTGCAGTAAAGGCCTGTGATGTGGCTTGTTAGTGAAGAAGACTTCAGAACTTACATTGCATATTTTTCAAAACACGTCAAAGCATGTAGCAATCTCTGAGGTTAATATCATGGAAAGATTACAATTACATTTCCCATATACCTCTTTAACTGGCAATTTTATAGTCGCATAAAGTACACTGGGTCGCTTTACATGTGCAAATATACTTCTGAACATAATGAAACAAGTAGACTGTTAATGAATCAAGAAATCTAGAATCTATTGATTTCAACATTTCACAACCACAACAATTATAAATGTTATTATTATTATTAATTTTATACAAAATATAAAATATATAATTAGCCACATAATTAACATGAGTAGTCCTAAAGTCTACACTCAGATTACAATTACAGAATGGCACATGCTGAATTTTATGCAATCGGTTTAATGTCTTTTGTAGGTCTTGTGATATAAATAAGCAAACAATAAGCAAAATAATAATAAATGAAAGCAGAGCTATTAATGCCGACCTCATAGACGGCCACTGCCCTTAGAAATGGGTTGCACTTTGCTGTAAGTATTTCACATGCTACTTTGATCTCATTACTTCTATGTGTGCTAATCTATGTGGATCATCCATTTAACACAAACTATACCAATATTTGATTTTCAGGATTGGTGATGACCATATAATATGATGATCAATAAAACATACTTTACCAGCTGAAGGCTAAATAGTCAGCTTATTCTGTGATCGCCACAAATCGAGGTATTTTACCAATAGTTTCGATTTGTGACACTGATGAAACTATAACAATGCAGTGAAGCAATGGAAAACACATAGCCTACTGAAAGGATTTTGGGTGCTGTGTGTGGTGGGGGTATGTCAGTGACGAGCCAAATCAAGGTACTCGTCTTGCCTTGACACTGTTTGTAAACGGCTTGTTTCCACGGATCATTCTGATCAGAGCTTCGCAGGACCTGCGCTGCTCGTCTGCACGGTGATTATTACAATGCTGATGAATGGGGATCGCGTTTCGTCTAATAGCCGCCCCCTGTTTTGACAACCTCCCACAGCTAACCGGAGAGCACGCAGCCGCGACCTCCACTAATTGGACTGATTATTGCAAGATGTTTTTTCCTCTCTCGAAAGCGCAGGGTGGCTGCAGTGCGCGGCTGCTCCGTGGCTTGCACCACAAGACCTGATGAGTTACATTCTTTCAGACATGTCATGTTTAGCGGGAATAGAAATAATTAAACCCAGACGTGTTGTGTCAATGTGCGGCTCAGCGGAAGAAAAACAAGACACCCATCCTAACTAAAAACTGAAATGTATTAACGTTTCCGCGCGAATTGATAACTAAGTTGAATGTAACAATAAAACGACCTAGACTATGTGTGCATAATGCTTGCAATCACGAGACAGGAACCGCTGTAACACTTTCCATGTACTTCAGAAACACACAAAGATTGAACTAAATGGAAAAATGTACAGGCCTACATTTGACACAGTAAGACACGCGCACACACAATACCTTATTATATTTTTAGAGTTGTATGTATTTGTATTGTATTTGCGACCCATTTTGCTGTTTTGAAAGAAAATGATTCCTATTTGTTTACCTTTTTGAATTCAAATGCTTAAAATTATGTTTTGTACATGGGACATCATTATTTTGAACTTGAATTTGATGAATACAAACAAACAACACTTTGTACATGCTATTAATTTTCGGTTTAGAAATAATAATTTAAAACTAGATAGGCTAAATATGCCAATTTTATATCAGAGTTTGAAACATAGCCCAAAAACACATCGCAACATAAATGCGTTACAACTCTCACCCTCTGCTAAACAAATCAGAACTATCACAATGAATGTACATTTGATTCAGTTGCTAACGAAATTTGTTATATGCTCTGGGTAATTTGCTATTGTAGCCGGATGATTCCCTTTAAAGAGAACGATGATGGCGCCCTTTAACAAGTGCGTTTCTTCAAATGCAAATGCCACAAATTTCACCCATTCTGACTGTCCCCGTACATTTAACTAGCTGAAACTATTAGGAATGGTTCTGTCTATTGGTGCACAACTTATTGTGACGTGCACTGATTTTTGTGCTCCCAGGAGACATGTGGCGAATCTCTGCACAGCAGCAGTAGTTGTCTCTCACGTCTTTCTGTATTCAACTCAAGAATACAGAAATGCAAATTAAAGATTAGCTCAAAATGCTGGCCATATCAATGTTGATTCGTTATAACGATACATGATGGCAATAACAAGCACCTTAGCGGAGAAATAGCCTATGCATTAAAAGTAGGCTACTCAAATCAATAAATATTAAAACCATCTGAAGGTACATGATAAATATTTGAGCATATGCGTGACATAAACGGCAAGACGGCTAATCAGTAGATGAAACAACCCCAAAAAAAGAGAAAAAGTCAAACCAGGTCAATTCAAATCAGAAATTGCACTCGATATTGTAGTATAGCCTATGCATATAAGAATCGAACATGAAAAAAAGACCATGTTAGTTCATTTTGCTTTTCAATATTTTAACAAATTTGAAAAAAAGAAGTAACATTTGTTATTTATAGTTTTACAAAGATTAAAATAAATAGAAAAGTAGCCTATTTGGGAAGGTCACTTGTTGGCCGTGCGTGTACATAAATATCAATTGTCAGCATTTTTTGAAATATTGTGGTATGAAATATGACAGTTTTAGATTTAATACATCATACCTGATATCAGCAATTATATAAATGTTAAAGGTGTTTATCGGTTATTGACTTAGGACCTTCACTTTGATTATTACTGTATAACATTCATTTGATTACTATAAAACATTCAACAGAAAATTGTGTAGATTTAGACATATTCTGTGATTTACTACAGATTACATGACTGCATTTATCAAATAAATAAATAATAAAACACCAACAGCTGTATGGAGTAATCCAGAGCCTAACATGAATGCCCAGCTAATTCTTTTTCTGTTGTCCTGGATGGTTGGTTTGTTTGTTTTTAATGTTGGTTATTTTTCCAAATGTAATTTAATTCAGTTATTATATGTAACTGAATCCAGTAACCAGACAGAGTGTTTTTAAAGCAATCTTACTGTAGTTTTTTTTTTTTACTGTAGAATTTTTTGTAACTATAATAAAGGATTTTGTCTGTTTAGGACATAAACTGCTGCATTTGTAGAATAAATAAGAAGGCAATAAGAAACCACATATTGTAAAGATTATGTTGCAATTTTTTGCAATTTGGGTAGATGTGTATACAAACGGTTATATCTCTGGCTCTCTGTACATGACTGATTTAACACAGATCATCAGGTTGAAGAAACACCTGTGTTAGGATTGAACATTTACAATGTGACTGATGTTATTTATATTTTACTACTGCTTCACAACTGCATGATAGCAAGAATATAATCACAGATTCAGCTAATTCACCATCTAAATGAATGTTCTAAAATATGAATGAGACCTCTAAAAGAGGACGAGTATTTAAGGTAAATCATTTTCAATCGTCTAGAAGTGGAAACATTATATAACAAATGACTGGAGTATATATGTAATAAAATGGTTTGCTTATTAATTGGTGAACCTATATTAAATGGTGAACTATATTTATTAGCAAAGTGTATTGAATAGAATCATTGGCGTGAAGAAAATGCATTACTGTGATTTTTCCCCTTGGTTCTCACTCTTCAGGTCAGCATTAATTTTATCAACACCAAGGGAAATTAAAGTAAGAATTGCTGGTGTGTGTGGGGGGGGGGGGGGGGGGGGGGGGGTGGGGTTACTTTATATGGACTTTGTAGATAGACAAAGTACAGCAATGAACCAGGATGAGAGAGCATTTCAGGCACTTCTTGCCTGAAACTTCATTTAATAGAAGTAAATTAACATAAGAGTCATTTCAACTAGAAAACAAGCAAAAAAGCATCTCTAACTTTAATGAAAATAATATATCTAAGTTTTAACTTTCTTAAAGTGAGATTTATTTTCCATGATGTCAACAGGAAACCAAACACAGGTTAGTTTTGTCTCAGAAAATAATTTTGATAAAACACTGTTTATTTAAGCCACCTTGGTTTATGAATATAGAACTAAAACTACTGAAACATTCTATATTTTTAAAAATGTATGTCAATGTCAAAGTGTGTCGAAATAAGCATACTGTTTTGGTTAAACAATTGAATATTCCTGATTACATTGTGTGTGTGAATGTTAAATGAAAGACAACCTAACCTGCAATATAAATTACTGAAACATTAAAAAAATACATGCAGCCTGTCTGAATATATTCAGCTTTTTCATTTGCTTAGTACTATATCAGCCATAGTGTATTTTTCACAATTACGTTTGGCAACAGGATGAATATTAGAGAGAGAGAGTGAGTGTATGATGGATGTATGTGTGTGTGTTGTTGTGCTGGAGGGGAGGGGTCTCTTCATGGGGACACTAGAATTACTGTCAGTTGAATACAAATTGCAATAATACCATCAGTCCAGACCACCCACACTCTCCTATGCACAGAGCTGATAGATGGCTACATATGTCCATTCCAAAAGAGAAAGTCAATCTATACTGTTTCAGTCACTTGTAGTTCTCACTTTCTTCAAACTGGAACTCACTGGAAATTGACCTTTTCATAGATATGATTACAACCTAAAAAGAAAGTTTTCTTCAGATTGTGCAAACTGGTTTCTTCAGATTGTAATTTTTTTTTCATTACTTTTTTTTAATTGTGTTTAATCTGAAAAGGCAAAATCTATACAAACACGAACTATATTTCCATTAACAACCTCAGTCACCAAACACCCCCACCCCCATGAACATAAGCCAATATACTCAGACTTTGCAAGCCTTAGTCCTTTACAATACAATAATCTCCATTATAAAGCAAAATGGTGACAGATTTCATCAAATTTCCTCCTTTTCCTCCAGTTTTCCTCCATTTTGATCAGATGGCTAATTAATCCAACCAATTCAAACTGTTAATATCACAATGAGTAAGCAAATACATTGATCTGCAGGAACAGAACAATTTACATTTATACACACCATGTCTGAACATAACGATGAAAAAAAATAAAAATACCATGCAGGATAGCAACAACTCAGCCATCATATTCATGACTGTGTGTGTAACAGTGTGTGTGGCAGCTGGAGCAGACGTTTGGACAGCAGAGCAGTCCTCAGCAGTCATGCATTAAAAAGGACTTTACACCCACAGGTCAGGGCAGATAAAAGGCAATGAGATGGTGCACAGTAGAAAGTGTCTATTCAGTGTCTGAATATGTTGAACAGCTGGCTTTATACATAAAATATATGCTTTAACTACTTCATTAGAATTATTATAGAACAATTACATCAGATTTAATTACACCTGTTCAATTTATCTTAAGTTATTATTTATTTGTCCTGTTACCCTTCAAAGACTTCAAGGGATTGTTTGCCTAAACATGAACATTTTCATTGTGTGAAACATATATGGCTTTAAGTTTTCACAGTTGTATCGATACTAAACATCAATATTGTCCTCTAGAGACAATGGTTTTGATTTCAGTGCCTATAGTAAGCAACACCTCACAGAACTGTCGAGTCGGCAGATTACAAGTTACAACCAATACTGATATCGACATGTCTGTATTTGTTGAGGTAACCTCACAGTCATGATGAGGTTGACCTCTAATGTGATACGAATGATGAAGTGATAAGGCTCTGAGAGGAACTTTAATATTCAAAGAGGGAAGTGACTGGTACTGGGTCAATTTTAGGGTCTCTGATGGCCAATAACCCTGAATGTTCCTCTCCCACCAACGCAGTAAAACAAAAAGGTGAAATTATTGAGAATTAGTACATTCTTCTATCTTTTAAAGGGTCAAAGGGGTTCAGAGTCAACATGCCTATAGAACACATGCCTTCCCTTGACAAGTGCAAGCCTGCACATTAAAACAATATGTATACATCCAGCCATGTATACGTGGGGCTGTGTTGCTTCCCAGCTGACCTCTCTGTTGCAGGTCAGCTGCTTTTCACATTCGTCCTGCTCTCCAGTTCCATCCTGATATGTCCTCTTCCTGTCTTTGAATAATAATCCTAAAGCAACCAGAAAATTAGCATTCACTTTCCATCAAATCACTTCCACGGTTCACTTTTTAAAAATGCACAGATTGCAAGTGGTCTAACATTAGCAACACTTTAACGGTATGAGGGTGGAGGAGGGAGCACTGGGTTCATTAACATTCCTCTGAGCGAGAGGGGTACTGTCCTTCTAATGGTTTCTTTGGATGCCATATGTCCTTCATGTCAGCTAAGATTCTACAGTTACAGTTCAGGTTAGTGTGAAAGACAGACAAGTTGTATAATAAGAGGGCTTGGGGCTTTTTAAGCAGATCTCACCATCTTGCATTACCATCAATAAATTCAACCCTGGAATAGTGCTGACATAAATTAGGGGCCCTGTTCTCCTGTAACTGTACTTCCAAAGGTGTCATTGTTCAGAGGCGCATTTGCAGCCTTGCAGTTCCGCAATTAAACGGCCACTCCTTCAACAAATGCCTCCTCTTCTTGGGTTACTGATAGAGAAAGGCTCTTAAAAGGTGTGTGTGTGGGGGGGCGGGGGGGGGGGGGGTGTTAGAGTGTTTATTGCAGTCATGGGTATTGTACAACAAAGGGCGTTATTCCTCGGCCTGTTGTGGTTTTGTAAGCCTGCAAGACTATAGATTGCAGGGTAACTAATTTGAGGATGCAAGTTGGCTTATTAGTTCAAATCCAATCATTGCCTGACAATTATTTTCTTAAAGAAACATTTCAAAATAACAATTTCATACAATCTACAGTTTCGTGTGCTATGTAAAAAATAAAAATAAATCCAGCACAGTGGCCGTATATCACAGAGTGACAAAAAATTTTAGATTGATAAATTACAGCCAAAGATAAAGGCCAACTCTAATGCCATTTTTATTATAACAACAACAATAAAAAAAATACAAATATAAAAAATTAAAAAATATAATTATCTTAGAATGTATATAATAATAATAAATAATCATAAAATAAATAATTATTATATTTATAACCAAAATCTTTATTTTTCTTTATTTTTTAAATAAAGAGTTGGGCTGTAAACAGTGTCCTTTCTGGAAATAAGCACTTAAAACCTCTCTTTTGGATCAGCAGATTTGTAGTTTTTGTCCGGTCTAATCTAGTCACTAATTCAATCATTTAGGGCTGCTTGGAAAAGGAAAGGAAGACATTGACTTAGTTGAGAAAAGCGTAAATGGAAGATTATGTAAGTCAATACTAATTAAATGATGACAGGTCTTCACCTGTTTTTCACCTTTTAAATTCGCCACAGCTTTCAATGTTGCATTTATTAAAGACAGGATCTATTTTGTTTCCTTGATTTTCACGTTTGAAAAAGACAACATTTTGCAGGACTCTCTGCATACAGAAGGGCTTGTTCTGTCAGGACTTGTTCTGTGAGCTGCGAAAGGCCTCGGAGCAGGTTAGACAGAGTGAGAACCGGCCTTTGAGTGAGGCCTCCAAGAGAAATAAAAAACACCCACTCCTCAAACACCCGAGAGGAGGCTGGCAACTCGCCCAGCCGAAGCTCAAGCGACTCGCTCAGTCAGGTTATCAGCGGTGACCACTACACCAAACAAGCGGGCACCAGGCACAGGAAGAACCAGATGGTGGAGGGTGGGAAGGAGAGTAACACAGAACCGATCACAGGAAAGGTCAGGAAGAGAATGAAGGAACAGGAAATGACACAGGATCTTCTTTTCAAGAATCTGTTTTTTTTTTTTTTAAATGGCTGCAACCGAAGCTTCGCTGCCTCTCCGATGAGTGACAGGCAAGCGGACGAAAGCTGACATTGTTGAAGTATAAATTTCACCATTTGCCTTTTTTGCAAAACACTAAGTCAGATCAGTCCCTCTTGATTGGCAAGAAGGGCTTGTCCTGCATTCGACCTGCCAGCAGAACAGGGGGGTTTTATTGGCGAGTCAAGTTTAATTTATAAAAGCTGTTCTACTTAATTCATAGGATTTCATTCCAAAAACATGCATTGGGATGAAGTTATACACTTTATGACACTTGGTATCTTATTATTGCAACTACAAATTTCACACATAAAAGTGGATGAAGCAAATTTATAACAAAACAATACTTAGTAAACATCTAAGTATATAGAAACAGACAAGAAGTCCAGAGTATTCAGAAATGCCATTGTATTGTACATTTGAATTGAGAGCAGAGGGAAAAGTAAGAGAGAGCAAAAGAGATGTTCTGTGTCTGGTCTTGATCCCGGCCTAAAGGAGTTCGTCCTCCTGCCCTCTCTGAGCAGGCTAAAGAGCTCAGAGCTGTTGTGACATCTCAGTGATTGATAGGTAAAATGAGACCTATCCTGTAATAAAAGCAAAGTCCATGCAACAAAAGGCAGGATTTTAAAATCCTAAGTCAATACAGAACATTGATCCCGCTAGAGGGACAGCAAAGGAAAAATAGAATAAACCCTGGAGAGAAAAAAAACAGAAAGAATCCGTCATGAAAGAAAGAATGAAGTATTTTGTGAATAGTTGGTTTATGTGAATTGGTCATCTGGATAATAGACGGGGTACGGCAGAATCATGCTGACCAGATATTCTATAACCCTCAGACTATAAAATCTAGGTTTGGAATCAATCTGCGATTTTTATAGCCGCCCTGTTTCTGCTCTCCGTTGTTTTATCAGTGAAAGGATGATACATTTGTGCGCTCTACCTGCTCACATGCACTTCGCCGGAGTGCTGAAATGCTACAGCAGTAATAAATATAGCTTCAGGGTCTGTCATCAGCATTCAGTCTGGTTTCTAGGATTTCACTGGTTCAACAGTTTTGACCAATCCAGAGACCTAAAAACAAGTTGGGTTTTATCCATCCATCCGTATTATACAGCACAGGAACTTCTAGCCATTATCATCTTCCACATTCTTTCTCAGACCGTCTCAAACTATGAATTGTGAATCACGTCTCGGTTAGACAAGTGCGACAACACCTACATGTCTTCAGAATCTATGTAACAGCAGCATGCGATCACTGAAGCAGACCTGCTCCTGGCTGCAGTTTTCAACCACAGAATTGCACACATGCACGCACCCACACAGATATCTCATTGTTCCTTAGTTGCTTGCTCAGTGTGCTTAATTAAAGCTGAACTGCGGGAATGTCCTCACAACGCTGAGGAAAAAAGCACTCTTCTCCCTTCTGCTCGGCCGGTCTCTGTCTTTTATCAACCTGTTCAGAAAATCAAGCCTCTCCCTCGGTACTTAGTCTTCAATACCATGCAACAAATAAATTGGAGATGAATACCAGCACATATTCATGTCAGCTGTATTTCATGTTTCATATTTCCCGATGACTTCATGACTTTTGGAAATATAAACTAGTCTGGGAAGTGACAAAAGCCAATTGAATATGAATTATGGCTCACAGTATTCATCTAATAATCTATCTAATGTTAAATTTACAGACCTTTTTCATTTTTTAACTGCAGCTACTCCCTTTCTCGTTTTGGTTACCCTCCATCTCTCCCTATTTTTTTTACCATTGTTGCTTTAGTTCATTCAACACCAGGGTCAACCTACAGCTTGTCTGGTGGTAAAGGTTATCTTATCAGCTCATGTTCAGTTTGAGTGACCAACTCAGTGGGTGGACTGAGGTATTTGTAAAGTGATCATAGCAGCAGAGTTCTAGTTCACAGAGATAACAAGCCATCTGCCGCTCATCCAATGTGCCTCATGTGTCAGCTAATGCTTTGGCACCAGCCTCATCCACAACAAAGTACAGTTTAACAAGGTATCAAACATGCCTGGCCCAGAAAGGTGTGACGGCTTCACGTGTAGCACGCATTTGTAAATATTCGTTTGTTTTTCTGCTAAGGCACATTTCCTAAAACAATAACACATTTCTCAAAAATATGACCACAAAACCAAAACTTTAAGTCCAAACCTATTTAACAACAGAATCTATTTCAATAGGCTTTTATGAAGAAACAAAATACTGCAGCGAACTACAGCCATTGTTTGAATCTGTGACGCAAGTTCAACAATGTAAATTAGTCTGGTTGGCCAAAACTTTTTACTACAATGAATCTACATCAACTACAGTACTAGGATGTAGTTAATAAATACATCAATTGTAAACAATGACTCATAGTTGTGCTTATAGTATTGTTCTTGGTGAATAAAGAATCAATTGAGGAATAGTATTTTTACTACTGGAAAAACAACTTTGGATGCGAATAAGCACAGCATTAAATATATATGTATATATAAACAAAAAATTATAAATGTGCTATAATGTAAATCAGAAAACTTTTAAAAATACACAATTCTGTAAAAATATTTTTGCCAAAAAGGGGGAAATTGGTGACATAAAAAGATTCAAACAATTTTGAATCAAATTTACATCACAGACAATGTTTCTTGATCTGGCAAGACAGCAGGCAAGACTCCATGCTAATGTTCTCAGCAGCCATCCTCCACTGGTTGGAGAAGATTTTTTGCTCATATGGATTTCTATCATACAACAAAAGAACATGGTCAACTATAGTAACACAGATCTCAGCAGAGACAACCATTCTCACTGGCCTTTCTCTCCCTGCTTTACAGTATTTCTACTCTACCTGTAATTTGTGGTGACATATGTGGGAACCAAACCCTTGCATTACATATGTTCTTATCCGATAATCCTTTTCACTCTGATGTACATCACAATATGGAAAAAAAGATCTGTTACTATTTCCGTAACATCACGACTGTAATCTTACCACATAAATCTGAAAAGTGAAATCTTCTCACATAGATGTCCTAAGTCACAGACATTGCTCACATCGCCGGTCTGAACTCCAGCTCTTCATAGCAGCTTGACATGCTGGCCAGCATCTGTTCAGGTCCTGTGAGGCTAGTGCTACTGAAATACTTATTAAAGTGGACATTAACAAGGCAGCGTACCAGCCAAATGCCTTGTAACTTGGACGAGCAAGGTGTCGAGATCATTAATTTTAACAAGGAGAGCCGATAATAATCTCATTGGAGCTCTTATTTTACAGACACTGCTCTCCTGGGCTAGTCCATACGACTTGGATACAAGGATAAAACCCTCAACTTATCAAAGCAACACAGCTTGAACTCATTACATATCGGTACTGGTTTAAGCTCTATTACTATACACAGAATGCAGATTCCCAAACTCCTGAAAGTGGCTGTCATTGGAATTTTAATTGACTAACATGAAGGAGGTTGTAATTTTTCCCCAACCCATCTATCGTCTCCCTCACCTTCCTTGTATCTACCTCTCTGGTTCTATGGAACGATAAAATCGTCTGGATTTAAGTTATGGCAAGTTTTTGAAGTGCTACAGGCGCCCGTAAATTTGACGGGCACCTTTGGGAGCTGCTGCAGCGGAGCTGGCTGTGCCACTATTTCATAGCCTGGGTGATTCATGGCTCTCCATGTCGTTCCCACAGAGGCCCCGTAAATCTAAACTCATGCTGCCATCATTAGGGAACAGGGGGCCGGCGAGCAGAGGCCCAAGGGCCACTTCACATGGACTAACGCTTTTGGTCATTTCACTGCTCTTCACATTTCATCTAGTGATCCCTTCCCAGCCAGACAGGCTTCAGGCTTTGGTGGACTGCGACCCTAGAGCTATTGCACTAACTTCACCCACGCACACGTCTGGCCTCAGTTCTCCCTGGCCAAAGGCAGCTGTCCTACACGCTCGTAAAAATCATATTCCTATTAAGTTATAAAAAGGTTTTGCAACAAATGCACCATTTCATAGGCTTGAAAGAAAGGGAAATGTCAGTGGGAGAGTAAAACTGAGTTATTGCTTCCAGTTTGAAAAAAAAGCAGCAACAAGTAACTGATAGAATATAAGAAAAGAAAAAAGAAGAAAGAAAATATAGGAGGATAAGACGAGAAGGCCCAGGAGGGGTGTGCACAATCTTTGTCCGTTTCTTATACAAGCTCCTGGGCTCCTTGTTGTAGACACCTGTGCACATCTAATGTTTCAGCGAGTCTCTAAAAAATAAACGCACAGCTCCGATCTCTTAATCCGCATGGCTCCATGGAGCATGGTCACATGATGATGGTGCGCCATGGTGGTAGGGGTGCATGGGGGGGGCAGCTTAATCTTTTTTAATTCAAATCAAGGAGGTCCCTGGTGGGACACAGGGATGATACCCTATCCGCTGCAATCAGGCTGACCTCCACTTCGGGCGCGCTCTAAATGATTAATGGAGCTGCCTTCCCACTGGTTTCCATGGCAACTGGTAACCAGATAGCCCACAGGAATTCGGCTGCCCGCCCAAGTGAGCGCCAAGGGAGGAGGCAGAGAGGGAGAGAGAGAGAGAGAAAGAGCAAGAGGAAAAAAAGAAATGAAGCAGTGGTACAGACTGTATGTGGGAGAGGGATGGGGGTTGAGAGGGATAGTCCCAGTTCCAGGAGAGAAGGAAAACAGAGACTTCCGTGAAGATGTGGGGTGAAAGCACAACTTTATGGGAATGATGAATTGGGATGTAACGCTAGCTGTTCACTATTCTAATAATAAGGTAATAGATTAAAAGATCACCAAACAAAGAGGCATCGGCATCTATCGTCCACATTTAATATAAGTACATTTATATGCACAGTTATATTCAAGCTACAGCAGGTTTTTGCATCGTCAAGCTACTCTCTGTCCAAGTACAAGACACAATGTATAAACAGTTGTTTCATATCGTAAAATTGTTCTTTGCAGAATTCTTTCAGAGGAAACACCACTGGTTTGAGTTCTGAGATATGATTTCATATAGTATATATATATATATATATAGAGTATATATATATACTGTAGGGATGAATATAAGTGTGCGCATTTAATGCCCACACTTAGTGTTATATTGGCTAACATTACAGCAGTGCCATACGCCATGCGTAAAGACCACCGCTGTTCCCATCTTTTCGACGTCCAGCAGACTAACACAATGCCAAGCCCATGTCCGTCAATCCGAGGGCACTTATGAGGAATTCACTGTTACTTGGATGGACCTCTTGGCTTAAGGTGCCTTTAACAGGTAGAGGCTACAGGGGTGTTTTGGATACTGATAGAAACTCAAGCCTAACTGACTCTGCCCGTTAGTTCCAGCCAGATAGTGGCCCTGGTAGACAGAAGACAGCAATGATGTAACTTCCCCAGTCGTGATATTAATATATTAAACACATTAGCAGAGGGCAGATCAGCAGACAATTATAAACTATTTAACCTAATGTCTTACTTGAATATGGATTTAAAGGCCAAGGCAGGGTCGTTACACAGCTAACGTACATTCGGATTTATTGACGTGTACACAACCCACATGCACTTATCCTCTCTCTACTCTCTTGGTCTCATCTTCTCTGTATGTATATGTTTGGGAGTATTTGCTGTCAGGCCTATTGTTGTGGTTGAATGTAAAATCAACTGCTAGGCTTTCACAGGAAACCACACAGACAGAAAGCGCTCCATAATGCCCAGTCTGTGTATTGAAATACCGTCTAGAGTGGTGTGTGTGTGTGCATGTGTATATTGGAAGACATTCACAGTATCACCGAAGGTATCTGTGTACATGGTGTTGCTTCTCCCACAACATCCTGTCACTCATCGATGCGGCCACATTTTTGGATTGGATTTCTCCAAAGTTTTTGTCTCCGATGATGACACAGCTTTCCAAAACATGTTTGAAATTCACATTATTTGTATCTACACATAATGGGTGTTAATCAGCTCCGGATTCTAAACATATATGCTAGCTGGAAAGTGTCGTTTTACTGCAATCTGCACATTTGTTATGAAAGGGTATTTTTAAAGTTGTGCACGTGTGTCCTGTGTGTGTCCCGTGTGTGTGCTATACGCAGTGCTGATGGACTGATGCAGAGGGGGTATCACTGACAGACTGACAGGCCAGTAAACCCAATCTGACCTGTTCCTCCTTGCTCTTCTGTGGCCTCCATCTCCCAGTCTCCCTCAGACTCCAGTTTCCTCTATTTCCTGCAAATCTCACAAGCCTTTATAGAGCTGCCGCTAGTCACTCAAACAGGCAGCTTTAACCCACAGAGAGTACGGCAGTATTGACCTCACCCAGGTTCAGCTCTCTAGTCTTTGAGAACACAAGTCGGATGTACTGGTCACAGTCTCTCATCAGTCCATACTGTGGGAATAATGACAGCCCATTAGACTGATGTGTTTACATGACTATTTCAACAGCACACAACAAATAATATAGTATTTAAGTTACTGATAAATGAATTAAAAAAAATTATAAAACTAAATTTAAGTATGTTACAAATGCAAGTGAAATTTACAATAAACATACACAAAAAACCTCACTTAATCATTCTTCACTATCATTATAACTTAATAAAATATTAATGATAAAGTCAAACTATGAAACTACACAAATGGAATTATGCAATGACCAAAAAAGTAAAATCAAAACTGTAAGATCACTCTTACATTTGTGCTGCAAAGAAGCCAACTTTTGCCTTGAAACGTTTGGCACACTCAACTTTACATTGAGTTTAGATGATCTTGTTTTATACTATATCATAATAATAATAATATAATAATATATAATCATTAGGATGATTATTAAAAAGTGGTTATTTCTGTCTATTTGTTATTTATACAAAAATCTGTACATAGGCACAATTTATAACTGTCTACAAAACTAATTTAATTTAAGCACAAACCTATAGATCAAAAGGTCTTTCAAATCATGAGAAACAGTCATTAAGTCCAAACTTTTGATTGATATCTTACATTCATTTTCTTTTGATGGCTTTGGTATTGTTTTATTGTTATTCACAAATGAACAAAAGTCAGACTTTTATCATTGGCAACATAAGGATTCACTACCACTACACTTTTTGGAGAACAGCTGTATTTTTATTTACAAATTAGTGGAATATATTTTACTTGCTGTTCTGTAGACCTGGCCGGTACCATTTTGTTTAAATCATGGATAATGTGTCCGTAAAGCCCAGTGTTTACTTTCACAAACAATTGAATTCAAACTGTGTATACCAAGAGGAGCAGAAATGTTTAGTCACAGCGGAATATCTGACACATGGGACTACCGAAGGACTGAGCCTGAGGGCTGCTGGGTAAGAGAACGGACAAGCTTGTGTGGATGGCTGGAAATACACCAATGGCAAACAGCAAACAATATATAATATAAAAATATAATGAGAAAAGCCCCTCTCACTTTGCAAAAGCCCTTCATGGATGTCCAGATTTTTATTTTTTTTTAATATCGAGGTCACAAACACATAAATGAATGCATAGTTTAACATAGTTTAAAGGAATACTCCACCTAAAATTCTTTCATCATTTATCCACCCTCATGGCTGGAAGCAATGGTTTATAGTTGAAAAAGTTTCAAATATTAGTATTTTTTTCTCACACAGACCTATCATTTGGCTTCTGAAGACATTAATTAATCAACTGGGGTTGTACACTGAAAAAAAAATATTTAGTGAAGATTGCAAAGATTATTGGAGTATGTTTTACAAGAAAATACTTTTCTAGTCTTGCCCCTTTTGTCAGAGACCGAGGGGGCCAGTCTAACTGCGTTTCATGATTAATGAGAGAGGGAAATGGGGTCATGTTGTATTAAGAAAATGTGTGTTTAAACCCAAAACCGGCACAGAGCTCTAGACTAATGCATCAGTTATCGACTGGACACCTGAGAGCGAGAGGCTGTTACACCGGTCCCTACGGCCTGCAGGCCCATCTATCCACACAGAGCTCCCTTTACCTTTCTGTCTCAGTCACTCCTTTTTTTCCCTTTCTATCCTCTTTTTTAGCTCTTTTTCACTCTCGCTTTCTCGCAATCTCTCTCTCTATCCAGCATTTCCATATTGTCCATTCTTTCTCTACTCAATAACACAATAGGCTCTGTGTAAGTGCGACTGCATGTTTATAGGGAAGCCATGATAGTTAACACTCAGTCTGCTCTCACTCCCCTCAGTGAACAGCAATTTGATCCTGATGACTTGTTGGGGTACAACGGCATCGCCTCGGGTCCCTACAGCCGTGATTACACTAACTTCTCTCTGCATTTACTTCATTCTCTGATGCTAGTAGCAATAATATGTGCAGATATTTGAGGTATAAGCGAGTTTCTCAATGAGTTTTTTATGTCATAACCTGGAGCTTTTACAATTATAAGTTTTGTGCTTTTTGAAAAAGCAAGGTTGAAAACTAAAGTCACATAAATTTGTTGCAGATCTGTTTTTGGTTTGCTCAAGTGAACCATCATTTTGATGCATAGAGTTCACATTGCAAAGTTTAGCTGTAAACCAAAGGAGGGTAGATAGCGACTAAACAAACAACGACTGATTCAGACGAGCTTCTCATCCTCAGCGGAGGCCCAAACAAACGAAAGCATTATCGTACTGTGCCGAGATACCCAACAGGGAGTGGAAAAACAAATAATAGAGAACCATGACATGAAAGTCTGTGCAATGGGTTGCCCTGAAATGAAAACCTGACATTTACAAAAACAGATTTGATAACTGTCTTTTCATCAATATGACAATTACCATAAATTGGTTATGAAGAGTGAAAATTTCTGGTTTTGATATATAGTTTTCCTCCTCAACAGAAACTTCTGCTGTAAGGAACAATCAGCATATTTATGCCATAATGAAGTTTGACTGGGACTTCATCAAAGAAGAAGATGATGATAACTTACAGAGGGAGTTTGAAAATTAGATTGTTTATCTTAACTTTTGCCTTCCACCCTACTATCATTATTTCCTGTTTCTCGCTGTTACGTACAACTTAAAACCACACTGCCATTATATTTCACAGATACATTTTTTTAAACTAAGAATTTTGAAGTGTTTTAAACAAAGAGGGTTTTGTTTTTTGTTTTTGAAGGGAGCATAATATAAAAAACATTGTATAACTGCATTATATCAACATTATAACATAAGTATATCAAAATGAAATATATTTATTTTGCTGGATATTGTTTCAGAATTGGGCCAGCACGGGCTGAACGTGCTCTGATGTGAGCCGGCGCTGAAGTATACAGTATCATATTGATTTGCTCATAGCTGTCTTGCTCTTAGACAGATGATCCTGTTTTATTGGATCATTTCCTCAAACTATACATTAGGAGGCAGACAGGATCAAAAGCAAACACCAAGAAAGGTCACTCTAATGATTTCTGTTATGTTGGGAACATAAAAGAGAAGCAAAGCACTCAGATTAGACAAAAAGATCAGTTATCTCATATTTCTCACATCTCACATTTTTTAAGTTGTCTGTGCTGTACAACACAAACTACAAATATTCAGAATAAAGTCCTTGGCCATATAATAGAATATCATCTTAGAACTATATATATCAAATCAGCATTAGAATTATTTCTCAAGGATATGACACTGACCTCAGCTTTGCCATCAAGGCATAAAATTACTTTTAATATATTATTACATAAACATTTTATTTAATTGTTATAGTAATATTGTTCTATATAAGATATATACTAAATATCCATTGAACTTTGGGGTTTAATGGCCGAACCCACACACACCCTCTTCCCTCACTGCCTATGGGTCAGAGGTCAAGTGATTCATCACAATGTTTCCTGGAGAGAAAGTCACATAAAGGAGTCCTCTCAAGATTACGCTGGGCTGAAGATGGTGTGCTTTGTTTATAACTGTTAAACCACATCATTACATTAAACAGTTTCCTAGATGTGTGAAATCATTGGCTATTCCAGTTATTCTACTTTGGCCACCATGTTTTTTTTTTCTTCTGTGTGCTGGGTGCACAGGTCCTGCTGGTTACATTAACCGATGTTTGGACATCTGCTGGGGCTTGGCTCAAAGAGTGGGCCTGTCAACGTGGGCTTTAGAAAATCGAGAAATTGCACAAACACTGGACTGCACAGTAATAAAAACAAGCTCCCGCTTGCTGCATTAGACCTACATTAGCCCAACTATCCGGCCTCTGTTGATGCATTGATGCTGTTAAGGATAACTTTGGTCAGATACGGTGACATTTCAAATGCCTTCTGCAATGAGCTGAGCAATGTGACATTTCCACTTCAACTTATTTTCTTGTCAAACAGTAAAACTATGCTTTGTGGTCTAATAAAATGAAGTTTGTATATATTTTATATATAAAAGACACTTAGCTTTCCAGCATTTAATAAACTGAATAAAAGCAAGGAGTGAAGTAGAGAAATAATAAAGAGTGATGGGGCAATCTTAGCCTGCACGCTCAGTAGGGGAGTGCTATGGTAGGGCCTCATTTATTTAATTTAAGATTCTGCTGAAAAGATACAGACTGATGTTTTGTCACATGTAAAATATGAGCCGCTTAACAATATTGTGAAATAGCATACACAGTGAAATGACCTTGGCGTAATAACAATCACTTGCCGTTATGATGGAAGGCTGATGTATTCTGATAAGATGTCTTTTTTTCTCCGTTTGAGGTCTTAATTTTTCCCTGCTTCATGCTAGACTTAAAGAAAAAGCTAAATTAGCAAACTAAATGGATAATTGCTTTAGAGGGAGATCTGAGCCCTTGGGTGATTTTATTGCTTCCCATGTCTTTCATGTGCTCTCAGCTTTTCCTCACCAACAATGGCAACCATTGAAGCTTTGGAGTGATCTTTGGTCAACAGTGAAATTGTTTTAACCTATTAGGAACAGGTAATTTACAGACTTTTGCAAACAGATCATTTGCTGCAATGTTGTGTTTTTTAAGCTAAATCTGAAATTGAGATTGATTTGTATTTGGTAATAAAACTGTAGAACCTAAATATCTTCCTCATAACTTAACGAACTGACATCACTTGGATACACTGCACTGAATACATTTAGCGAACATGAAAGTTAATATACATTAAAGCCTTCTGAAAAACATTGCATGTTTTAATACATTGCTTTACTTTTTTTGTATCATGTGAAATGCTTTTTGTCCAATGATTCATATTTTGACCTTACAATACCAAAAACATACCAACAAAATAATATTTTACCTCTTTACATAATGGGAAATTTTATATGACAGCAATATCAACTGTAATTGCAGCTACGCAATAAAGAGGGTGTTTTGTTTAACATTATTGAACACCAGTTTCTGACTTTATCTTTAAGTTTTAATGTGATTCAATATCTGAATTTTATTGACTAAATAATAACTTATTGTTCTCATTGGTGTTCGTTAAGCTGTCCAACTCTTCACCTTATCCACACATGACTTATCGCATTTACTCACCCTCATGTCATTCCAAAACTGTATGACTTCCTTTCTGTTTTGACAAATGTTCTATAGTCCCTACAGTAGAAGTCAGTGGGCTCCAATTGTGTTTTTTTTTTCTTCTTCTTCGAAACATATTCTTTAGTGTTCCACAGAAGAAATAAAGTCACTGCATTTTTGGGTGGACATTTTAAGTCTTTGATATTTGAATAGGATGTAATTATATAAAATATATTTTGCTTCTTTAATAATATGCAATGAAATGCTTTAAAAATAATGAACATCAGCACGTTACTGTAAAGAAAATGCTATCTAAAATTCAAATGGAACCTATATAATCTAATAAATCTATTACAAATCTATTATTTTATGTTCGCAAACACTATGTTTTTAGTTCATTTTTAAAGATTTAAATTGGCACAATTTTCCCATCTACATACATTATGTGCTGTGAGCCTGATTCTGTTCACTGCTTCACATACTCTCTGGCTACATAATTCAAAAGTTATAGTCAAAGCAAAAGAATGTGAAATTGAGGCAACAGCAGTGACAGGTAGAATAGCGTGTTGGTGTGCTGTGGTTCTGGAGAGAAACGTTTACACGCTTAATTTAGTTTCATCAAAATCTTGTTTACATGTCTCTGTGGAACTGTCAGTGCAGTGTGCTGTTATTTGAGCCTGATCATTTGTCAGTGCCGTTGTGACAAGGGCACCACAAGACTCCTCAGAAGGACATGGGCTACTGAGACCCAACTTCATATTGGGTGCGAGACGTATCCGTTGGCTTCAACATTTAAAGTGCCACCGATTCACTGCAGCAGTGGTACTTAATAATAATCTAGAAAAAGATTGATTAAAAATCCAGTCAACAAGAAAAAAAGGAAAAATCCACACTTACATAGCCTTTAGCTCAATCCTCACTTCAATCCCACTAGTCTTAAAACTCTGAATAGGCGAGTGATGAATTTTAACCGGGTATGCTATCTAATTTATCAGAGACAACAAATAAGAAACACCGAGATTTTCGATGCCTTCCCACATGCTTATACACACATTATATATACACATGCAAGATTTGTCAAGCATGGGGAAAACATGGTTTTCCCCAAATTTAATACATTTACTTTGTTTAGTTTGCTCAAGTATGATACCACATAATGTGTACCTTCAACATATTTTGTCTTTGCCAAAAAGTGAAAGAAGATATGTTTAAAATTAAGATATGTATGTTAATTGAGAGCGTTCAAAATGTTTTATGTTGTTTTAAGACAACATGACCATATATTAAAAAATTTTTCTTTTGGGATGTATGTCCAGTTTAGTTTTGCAACAGACAATGTGATGCATGTGAGGCGCCTGCAAATTGCTTGTTTTTCCTGCACTCACCCGTATTCCCTCCGTAACTGTCCCAAATTTGCAGAAAATAACCATTGTTTGGAAAATAAATAATTTACAGGTGGTTATGCAAATTTCAATTTTATCATGGAAGCCAACAGTATGTTACACTTCATGAATATGGAATTTATAATAATGTTAATTTTTAACCAGTCCCCGAACTCATTCTCTCAAATGACTTTGGTATGCGGAGCATTCACAGCATTATAGGGACTGAACACCCCTGTTGAACACTGATTACACAGATCTTGAAGTTTAAGTTCATTGCAAAGAGATAATCTTGTCCAAACCTTCTGGAATCAGACACTATGTGCATTGACCCAGGGTGGGAATTCCCCAGGTTCCTCCATGAGGCCTCTAAAGCCCAGTGACAGTTTGTTGTTACCATATTGTGTAACCTAAAACCTCAAAGAGAGGTTTGTCACTCGCTCACCTTCTCCAGTTGTAAGCCGATAAGGACAATAATTGACAGATACACCGCTGGAGTGAATGACTTGAGCTCTTGAGGCCAAGCGTAAACTTGAACAGCTTCCTGACAGACGCAGGTTAACTTTTTCTTTTACAGAAAAAGCCCAAAAAATCCGTCATTGTTTTCTTTCCCTCTTCACATGGGAGAATATAATGTTTTTCACATTTTTTTATTGGATGGCTAAATCATCACAAAAAAGGCGCCAACATCTGAATTTTCCATGCACTAGTTCCAAACATTACACTTGTCTTTCAGCAGCACCGAACAGTATGAATATGCATTCAGATGGCCAGCTTCAACAGTCGAATATGAGATCGACTGCATAGCAGGTTCCCACTGCCAAAGGGGCTATACCTTGCAAACTCAGCACCTTTCTGTGCACAGTGCGATCAGATCCAGATGGTGTGGGTTATGACCTCCACGGGGCCAGGCTAGCTGATCTACTGTCACTCAGTGTCTCAGTGTTTGTGTGAGTGTGTATGTGTGTTCAAAAGTGTAAAAGAGAAGACGAGGATGATGTATGTCAGTGTAAAAGGAGTCCACAGACTATAATTGCCACTCTCCTGATATTTGCCTTAATGACAGATCTGTCAGCTAATAATCACAGGGTAAATATGATACTGTAATGCCTGTCTGTGGTTAAGCGACATATACGAGATGATTTTGCTGTGTGTGAACACTACAACACTTTTGGGAAGATGCCTAATATTAGCTTAATATTGTCAATTGCCTGATACTATTTCTAAATGCAAAGAACAGGCAGCTTATACAGACAAGCTGTCGCTGATGAATTAAGTATGTGTAAATGTAATGTAGATACAGTAAAACTGAGATGCACAGAGGGGGATGTATTTTAGGTAAAAAGGGAAAAAAGAGGCTGTGGTGAAGGCTTGTACCATTTCTCTCATTTTATCCTTCCTCTCTCCTCTGCTTCTTTCTTGTTAGGTGATCGGGTTTCTCCTCTGGCCCATCAGCTGAATAGGTGGGGCTTGATCAATGACAGGAAACTGAAGGATCAAATGGTAATATATCAGAATAAGACTGAGCCAAAGTCTGCACTCAGCAACACACACAGATACTTAAACCTAGACAGAGGCCAATGTGACCACAGAAACAGTAACCTGCACACTGACACAGAGTCAGTAACCTTCATCTGTGCTGTACAAGACCATGGAGACCACAAGTGAAGCATCTCACACACACACACACACACACACAGCCACCAACTCTTCATTCTCTTGCTCGCTCACAAACGCCTTTATACATTTATAAACCATTGCAGCCCACGGCAAATGCAAATTATTATCATGAATTGTGTCTTTGATAATATTATAGGTTAAATGTATTATATCTAATGCACGTTTATATGTAGTCATTCATTTTAATTATTTCTCAAAGTTACCCTGAGGATGTGTGTGACGCCTGGTGGGAATTTGCATAATATTCACACAAGAATTATTTGTAACTCTGTACCACAGATGTAAAGCAATAAAACCAGATTATACTGGTCTCCACAAAGGACTTAATGCAGGACTAATTATCTCCTAAATTACTCTAATTTAGAGGTTTAGTGCATGATTTGAAGATTAATTGAATCTGGATATTGCACACACCTCAAAATTAATCATTTTGTAATTCCAATCTTTGCAAAGTAATAACTGTTTTTTGATGGTTTTAAATTTATTTGACAGAATTCATGAAAATCAGAAATGACTTTGAAATGAGATTCATTGTTTATCCCTTTCAGTTATGTCATCTTCCAATTAGCGATATACATGCAGTAAGAATCCTTGACAAAATATAAACATATTTATTATATTAGATTATTTATATTACCGCAATGTGTACTCCGTGTCTTATGTCTGCTTGGTCATTAAAAAAAACATAAAATAACTCAGTGTTCTAGTTTATCTTTCAAGAAACGTGAACAATATGTACAATGTTTAGACTACAATGTGCTTATTTAGTCTATGGCGGTAGAGGCAGGCGTGCTAAATTGTAAAATAAGCTCAAGCTAAGCACATTACTCTCAGTGATTTGTTTTCATCGGGACGTTTAAATGCGGCCATTTAAAAGATAAAGCATTTATACAGACAGACTCTACCTGTGAGCGGTGTGAAGTGATATAGCATACACTAAGAGAAGCCCATTTGTGTTCAGACTCTGCAATATCTATTAGGCAGATGCTACTGCGCTGCAACCTAACACCGGCTTTCAGTCCAAGTGGACACATTATGCCCTCAGTTTAGCGTGATATCGGAGGAGCTTGCATTGGTGATTGAGTGTAAGCGTCGCCCGCAATCCCGCTGCATGTCCATAAATCAGAAACGACCTCAGATTGTCCACAAAATGTCCATATTTAAATCTGATAATAATAATAATAATAATCAATGTTTAAATGCCTAATAATAATGACATATTAGGCTACATAAGCTACAATAATATAATATAGCTAAATAGTAATAATATAATTGTATAATAGTATATTGCATATTATTCTTTATAAACGATTTGCTTTTTTCTATTTTATTTAGCTTTTTGAGAGCATAAAATTAAAACAATTTATTTTCAATGGTAAACATGCTTATTTCACGTGTTCGTTGTTGATGCTTTGGATTTACATTTGATTCCCAATGTTCCTATAATTACAAAGTTTACTTGTTTCAGGAAAAGCCCTCACCACCGAAAAATCACAATAAATATCGTTGCGTTGTTGCATTCTTAATTGCGTCTGACAGCTTTAGTAAATTGGTTTTATTAATGCAAAGACTTCCCGTGTGCGTCTCATAGTAAACTTAAGGGTTAAAGTGAGCATCCGAGAAGCGGTTACCCAGGACAGATATAATTGTTTGTTTAATCTGTCTCTGATGCATGGAACCATGTCCGCGTTCACTATTACAGTCCAGGTTTTGATTTGTGGCAGTCAGGATTGTTTAATCTTAAATCCAGGATCAAAATGAGCCGGTGTCCTCCCGCCTTTTCCATGGACTGCAGCACCGAGTGTCACTGGGGCCTGTGTGTGCTGCAGTCTGCGCAACCAATGCGCTGCGCATTTTGTCGCGTTTGAGGGGCAATTACTCCCCATATTGAATGCAGATCAGTCTGTTGGGATTACAGAGGTGGACACCCACATGGCCAGAGGGATTGTGTGTGGCTTTGCGGCATGCGCACTCAATGCGCACCAAGTGCAAAATGTCGAGGTATTTTATGGAGGATTTATGTGCATGTGTTTCTAAACCGTTATGAAAGTATCACAGCAGACATGCAGTTAAGAAAATATATTGGAATATCGTGGATTTCTTTTCGAACAAGAACAAGCAATATTAAACTGTCGATGCTGCATATATACAGTAAATATGATCAACTCAGTGCGCTATGGGAGATCGGGGGAGTGTTAAGAGTGATGTTTCAGCGTTAGTTTCCGTTTTGTTTTTGTGCTATATGGGTGCCAAATTCTTATGTAATATTCCCATATTTGCATGCTACAAATTCAAATGGTTTAGAAACCCAGTGGTTATTTCTAAACGGTGTAAAACAACGTCAAGTATGGTGCTGTTGAAACTCAACGCACTACCAGAGTTGGTTGTTAACACGAATTGAAAAGATGCACATTTACATTTTGTGCATTACTTTATATTGTGTTAATCAAATTTAGTATAACATATCTTTATTGAGTTTTTACACATTTTTACAAAAACACAACACAACTCCTCAGAACATTCTCCAGGCAGGATTTAATAATAATAAAGTGTTAATCAAGTTTACTTTTATGCCCTCCCCATCCACACAATTTAAAATGGTAAAAAGGGATAGTTAACATGAAAAAACCAAGATGGCGCCGCTGAGTTCGGATGCCGTCCAGGTCGCTCCACTTAGATTGTGCTTTTGTTTACTTTTGTACTTTCTTTTGCTCTCTCTTTTTACACACATATCGTCTGCACTGATCACTTACGACAAAAGCTACAGTATACTGTCCTGCGCATTTTATTTTTATTCTTATTTTTTTATCTTACGTTTTTCCATACCTGTATTTATATATAATTTTCTTGTGTTTGTATTCTTAATAATTGCACTGTCCATGGAGCGGACCTGACTTACATTTCACTGCTGGTCATATATTCTCTATATAACCATGTATGTGACAAATAAAAAAATGAATGAATCTTGAATGAATCTTGAAACAGTCACAATTTATTTACCCTCGTGTACCTGATTGTCTTGTATAACATTCTTCAAAATATCTTCTTTTGTGTTCCACAGAAGCAAGTAAGTCATACAGGATGACATGAGAGTGAATAAATAACACACATTTCATTTTGGTGTGAATATCCCAAAACACCAAATAAAGTCGTAAACAAACATGGAAATACATAAATACTATGCGACATGTATGAATTAGCCAACAGCTTTCTGGTTACTGGGGGGGGGGGGGGGGAAAAAAAAAAAAGAAGGAAAGGGGGGGGGGGCGAGAGTGACTGTATAATAACACTAGTTATTATATTTATACCTCTATAGCTCACTATTATTATAATCTAGTGTTCATATCACATTAAGAATAAGAATCTGCTAATTCTAGTACCAGTTCTGCCATTCATCATTCATTAAAATTCATTAACATTGTAAGATAGACATGAAATGTCACTTTTTAACCCTGTGTTGCAACACTCCCCATTCTGCCCTAAATCTTTTACTGTACATCTGAAAAAAACAGAACAGGATAAGGATATTTTCGTACCATCTTAAGAATAAGCTCTATACTTATATTTTAAAATTCTCTCTCAATAAGAAAAGTGAAAATAAAACAAAAACTAACACTGGCTGGTGTAAATTAGGTTGAAGCACCTTGTACAAAGCACGTTCAGTGAGTTTATGATTTTGATGATGATGATGATGATTATGATGATTGGTTAATTGCAGTAGACTGTGCCTGTTGAAGGTGGCTGGATTTCTGTAAGGTCCACGAATCCCAGGCTGCAGTGAGAGAGGGCCGCGGCTGGTGTGGGTGTAAGGCGTGTAATATATTTAACTATGGTAAAGTAGTGTTTTGAGAATTGGTAATTGCTCACATCCTTCTCTGGCCACGGGGACACTGTCCAGATCTCACCGTATGCACACGTGTTGGGTTTCTGAGGTGCACGCTTTCAGGTCTACATGGCACACAGCCAAACTCGTCTCTAGCTTGTTTCCTGACATGAAATGCTGACTGACTGATAAAAAAAACAGTAGCACAGAATAAAATCACAATCAGGAATCATCTGAAAGCCTGGTTATGCTTTTAAGCAACCCCAGTGCTTTCATGTTCACAGCCGTCTCACCGCCTGCTCGATCCCGAGGCCCGAAGATCGGACCCAACTTCACACTAGCACTCTTTGCATAAAAGAACATGTCTACAGTCATAATATTTACTTTGATAATGTTTTCACGACATGGCAACTCTGAAGCGGGGATATATGAACTGTCTAAATATGACAGTCCATGTGATTTGGAATGTGCAATGAGTAAGGCTCCTTTTACCCTCTCTCTAGAATTTGCTCTGAATAAACAAGAGACTCGGGTCAGGTCCTCCAATGTGTGATCTACTTTGTAGGCCAGTGGTTAAGCGTGACATGCTTGGCCCTTAAAATATACCCTTTTTGTTAGAGGGGAACGGACAGAAAAATATACAGAATTCTCTGTAATTACGTATAAAGGTTTATTTTACTTCGAAGCCACCATAAAGACATGCCGATGACGGAGGACTGGATGTACGCGGTTGTACAGGCTTCGTGTTGTCTGGAGTAATCTAGCCTCGTGACTGGTTTGAATTTGCTGCCCCGCGACAGCAAAATTGTCGTAATCACAAAGTAAACAGATACTTCCTCTCCTATCAGGGCAAGTTGACAAAGTTAGTGAGTGAGGGAACTTTCACTGTTAATTGTTGTTTTCCTTCGTACCCTGATTCAAAAACACTAGCATAATTATTGAAAGTGCTACTTTGATTTTGTAATTTAGTTTGAAAGGGGCTTAAGGTGTTTCAGCAAATTATTCACTTAGGTTAAGTTGTTCTTGCATCTCTTCATAGAAATCTATTTCAAGATAATATACTTTGAAACTATATGTGGTACAGGGCTGCTGCTCGGTAGACTGATTGTGGACCAAACACAAAGAAAAATTTCGAGTTTGAGTTGGTACTATTTCCAACCAATACATCATATTTAACACTCTCGCAGATACATGCATAAACACTGAATAAACATTATTTCTTGATTTTAAGAGTGTAACCTTTCTACAGAACTCACAGGAACAGTTGTTCTACCAAACACACATTAAACTGTGAAAAAGATGACAAAGTTCTTAATGTTTTCACAGGTATCTTCACCATAACAGTTAGTCACACTAAAAAATATAATGTTAACAAACTGTTAACACATTGTTGCTTCCGTGTAATTTGCAGTTCTGGTCTATTCTTGCAATAAATAAATAAACAAATAAATAAAGCACAATTCTCAGTACTCTAGCACATTTCTTATTGTGAACTTTTTTTACATTCTAAAATAAGTTTAAAAAAAAATGTTAAAAACCCACCAGCTGCAAAAACATTCAAGCTAAATTATATAATCAGTTTGCTGTATGGTCTCAAATTGAAACAATACATTACATTATGTATGTTTTAATATGGGACAATGTCTGCTCTCACCATTTACAGTAGTGTACGTACAGGAATGGCTCACATCATATCCTTCTAGAGTTTTTAATTCCACCACATTCCCCATTCCTAAATCCAACTCTTTTTTTCCACCTAGAAATGGAAATATATGATTGAAACAAATAAGTAACTCAATATACACAAACTGTAATCAGAGGCCTGTCATTATAGCCGCTACTTCACTGTTTGCCCAATGAACCAGATTCAGTGGTTATGTAGATGAAATAGGCTTTGTTTATATAGCTTTAATTACTGGAAAATTATTTTGTAAAATGTGTGTATATAATGAAAAAAATACTGTAATAATTTAGCATAAACTGAGTTGTGCAAATTAGAATATAAACATTGCTTATTTCCCTGCATCCCCCACCCCATCTTGTGTATCTTTATATTAGTTTTTTAATGCGTCTCTCTTTTCCTCTTTCTCTTTTTCCAGTCATAAAATGGTGCCAGGCTGCGACATGAAGGCAGGGGCCGTGAAACCGTACCCTCATCATCAGACTGTACAGTAGAGAGACAGAGTCACACTCCCGGTGTAAGCAGGGAATAAAAACACTGCTGCATGATAAGGAGCTGCACAGGGACTTTGAACATTTTATTAGTATCTATAAAAGAGGCACAGGACGAAGGACACAGTGTCTATAAAGCCCTAATGGAGGATCAATTAAGATGGTCAAGCTGCAGAAAGAGACTTTTACAGTGTAGGGTTTTAACACTAACCTTGTACTTTAACACTAACATTAAAACCACAAGGCTGGAAAATTCAGTCTAGTTTTAATTCCACTGCATTACCAATATCTTCTGATCGCTAACAGTAAAATAGTTTGTTTACTTGTGTGAGAATATAAAAGTGAGCGGTGAAGGAGAATTTCTGCATGCTTTAGTACAGAATAAAAATGACATAATATGCCACTGTCTCTCTCTCTCTCTCTCTCTCTCTCTCTCACTCACACACACACACACACACACACACACACACACACACTATAACGATAAGATATCTACTTACATAGCGTGCATTGTAAGGTTCGTTTATTTAACATTTAAATTATGATATATTGTTATTATAATAGAATATAGAATGTTGAGTAATATATATAATTTATTAAATCTATCGATCTATTTAATACAAAAAAGTTATTTCATTTCCAGTTCATTAGTTTCATTCATAGTATTCGAAATAGCATTAGTCAAAAAAATGGGCCAAAATAAAACATATTAAAATCTATAAAAAATATTTAATAAATGATTAAATAAAGCATACACTGTTTCAACTTTTCTTACCGAGCCCTATAGCTATATTGCCAACTAAATATTCTGTTTTGACTGAAAGACCAATTTGCTTGTATCCACTCTCTGTTTTACTGACAATTATAAGACTGTAATTTTAGACCGCGATCAAGCTACAGTATATATACTATATATATATATATAATCTATATAGAATATATAGATATATATGCACGTGACCTCCAGCAGTTAGATGGTTTCATTATTTATGATTGTATTTTTGAGTTTCCCTACAGGCAGGGATCACCACCTCCTTTAATTTTCCAAATATACACATTTCTGGTCAGAACTAATAAGACCCTATTAATTCATGCGTCTTCCAGACCTTCCCCCACCCTCCTCTCTCTTTCTGTCAGGACATAGCATGACAAATTGAATTACATTTTGAACACACGATTGGCCATCTATCAAAAACAAGTCAAAAATCTTCCTTGCGCATGTTGATGAAAGACAATTCTAAACTCTTCCTGACCCGAAATGTTTATATCCAGAGTTTACGTTGTGAACATTTTAGATGTCATCAAAACCACCTTGCTCCAGGGGTATAAATTGATTCCATTTGTTGCCTGCCCAAGCGACTGGCCTCGGCTGCAGGAGCCATATGAGGTGGAAACCGAGAAGCTGGAGAAATCAGTTCTGAGGGGAGACACCATGGACTTTCAGAGGGCTTCGTGATGAGTGAAAATCAGGGATGGGGTTCAGTGGGAAATCGCATGCCATGCCTCAATCAGCAACATGTCCCAACAACCAGGGAGGCATGTGTCAATCAAACCGATGTGGGTTTGTGGGGAACCAGTGAATCAGTAGTAAGGCTTTTAAGTCATCATTTAAGAAAAACGGAGAGATGCTCTGCTGCACTAATGTTATACATGTTAATATCATACTGACAATAATACCATAAGACCAGGGGCATCTTGCACTATTTCTGTTTGTTGGATGGGACACTGATGCTAGTTTTGGCTCACTTAATGACTAAGAATGAACAAGATTATGATGGGTAGGGGGGAAAGTATACATAGTACTTCTGTGTTGTAAATTGTGTCAATTTGATTAGTGTGTTCTAATAAGGATAAACAATAATTCACGTATATTTTAACAAATAAAATATATTTTACATGAAAAAGACCAGTTTTGGCTTTTTTTTGCAACAAAAGTGTGGCTTGATGATGGCATAATTTCAATCTTGACTACATGGGCATTCCATCATTTTTTTTTTTTTTTTTAAACAAAACCCTTCTTATTTTATATTGAATAATAACATATATTATATTATTAACCATTTTATATTGTTCATAATTTCACTATAGTTTATAATTTAATATTATGAATTATTTATATACAGTATTTCTTAGACATTGTAGGAGTTGGTGTTATGTACATTATTGAATTCAGTCATATACAGCGACAACGCAGCAAAATTACAAAAAGAAAACACACACACACACACACACACACACACACACACATACATACAAAACTTATTCTCCCGCTTTACATAATGCTAGGGGCTTCCAGGATAGTGCTTAAGTTTTATAAACTCTACCAAGGAAGTGACACTAACAAAAGTCAGAACTCATCATAGCTCACTATAGTGAGAGGATTTGGTACATTATCAGCTAATCTAAAACACTCTCAATCAAAACGGTGCCAAACAATGTCAACAGGATGTCACTGAGAGCTTGTATACTACAGATGGATGAAACAAAGTGTGAGTATGTGTCTTTTAGAGCAGAAGCAGCATTAGACACTCTAAATGCATAAATGTAAGCACATGAAAGTGTAAATGTGTGCATACTTTTACAAGCATGCATTAAATGTGTGTATATATAATTTGTGAACCAGAAGGTGGTTTTGAAATACACTTACAATGAAAGTGGTGTGTGTGAGTTTGTTCTGCAACGTCTATACGTATCCACCCTCCACGCTTAGACAGAAAGCAGATGTCGGGAATGTGTTAAAGGACAGTTTTGTTGATAATCAACCTGCTATTAGTGAGGTATGTGGCAGCGGTGCTGCTGGGCTGTGAAGGATTACATTACTCAATCTCTCCAGACGACAAGTGGCTGCTTTCCTCTTAGCGGAGTGCAGCACACATACAAATGGGTTCACACTGTTTTGGAGCATCTCCCCCTAAAAACTCTCTCTCTCTGAAGAGAGTTATGGCTCTCCGTTTCCTCCTGTGGCTCAGGAGGTCCTGTAAACATGGGCTAAAGTAATGCAACCTTATTCAATTTCCGCCATACAATGGGGCAGAAGGAATCTTCATAAATGTTTGACCCACAGATGAGGTAATAGCTTTGTGGGACAAGATTGGGGGTCCCAAAATGCAAAAGCTAAAATGACAGAGAAAGTGATATATGATAGAGTGGCATAAGGCGTAATGGAAGAAAGAGAATAATCAAGAGCGGGTGGGAGGGAGTCAATCAGTGCTCTCCCTCCGTTTGACCAGCGGCCAAGCAATGAGACTCAGAGCTGTGGCCGAGCTCCTCTGAGACAGCTGCAACATTTCAGGGCTCCAACTCAGCAAATTTCCATCAGCTGCTGCTGCCAGAGACCACAAAATGCTTTCAAACAACGGCTCACTTCAAGAATTCTTGTCTCAGGGAGGAGAAACACAGAAAAAAATGGCTGGAGAAAAGTATCACAGTGCAGCTGAGAGAGTTCAGTGCATTAGGTTAGCAGATTAATGCAAACTGTGCCCTGGCAGCAGAGTGTGATTGGCCCTTCACGGCAAAAATTGCTTGCAGGTTTGGAAGACAGTGGAGAAAAGTGTGTTAGAGAATGTAGCGTTCATAAACGGGGCCGGCGTGTTTTGTGTCAAACCCCTCAGCGTCTTCGCCATACATTAACACTTGTCACCGATGCCCATTAGGTCTAAAGCCAGTGCCGAAAATTTAATTACCAAACCATTTATTTTATTGTTAGGAAAATAAACCAATGAAACCTCAGAATGCATTAGGCTGGCTGGTGGCCTCTCCTGTTTTCACCTTCTACGTTGATAACACCCAGTACACTCTGCAATCGGCCTGGCACACTGAAATAATGCTCCTCTTATATACACCACAAGCAGGTCTGCTCTATATAAAAACAGCTGGCAGGCATAAGTCATTCTTTATTTAAGTTCAATTAAGAGAACAACTGATTTAATGAAGGAAGCTATTTATACACAAGGGTTACTCATCCGTGCCGTCCATCGGCTGAGTGCCTCACAGGCCAAGAGGAGACCTGTCTCAATAAACTAGGCCATTGACACGGGGTGCTTGTAAAAACAAGTGAGCCCAATCCGTTCGTGACCGAACGCAAGGGACTACAGGCAGCCTTTGTCATGGATGGTCTGGTAAAAGGGGGTTTTGGTTTAGAGAGAGGAGCAAAGGGGCCTTATGAAGAAATTGTATTAGCTGATTACAGAAATCATTTGGTCTTAATTTTATAACAAGTATTATTATTTTTTAATAAAAATAATAATAATAATAATAATGCAATTTTCAAACTCAAGGTAATTTTGTAGTTAGTATTTTTATTTTGTAATTGATAATTATATCATCATCATTATAATCATCATTTAAAAAATAATGATTCTACAAAATGATCTTTGAATTCAGAGAGGTGCTATATAAATAAAATCAAATAAAATGTATGATGATGATGATTTTGAAGATTATTATTATTAATCATCATCATTTAAAAAGTAAAAACAGACGTGCTATATAAATAAAATGTAATAAATAAAATGAAATTTATGATGATGAAGAATAATAATAACAATAAAAATGATCATTATAATCATCATCCTTAAAAAAATAGTAAAAATCTAATATTTTTAGAAAAGCACTATCCACTTTATTTTTCCTGTAAGAGCAGCCGCGGCCATTTGTACATTTTATGGGTCTGGCTTCCGGTCTCATCCATGTCCAGCTATTTTTAGCTGTACAAAACAGCTCGTTTTGCTGCTTGATATTGCAAATCGGTGTGTCTTACCACATTGTTTTAATGTATCACCTTAATTATGAACACACTGGTTTGTAGTGCACGTTTACTGCATGTTGTTATTCTTCTCGTTATTTCCCTATAGCGGCTAATGAACCAGAAATTTCGCCCATAGGCTTACTTCCGCCCTGAAGGTTATAGAAATTTGTTTTTAGAAAGGCACTAATAAAATAAAATAAAATAAATAATCTATGACTATGATCTTGTAATACTACTACTACTATTTGTTAATAAAATAAAATAAAATGAAAAATAAAACGTATACCATGCATGATCTGTTACACAGACACTGGAAATATATCTTGGATCACGATGGAGATGAAAGCTGTCACATGGACAGGTCTGAAGTTCAAGGTCCAAGTAAAGCAAGATCTTCAGAGTTCAAACACTGCTCCTCTAAACTCCACTAATGTAACATTTTAAGAGCTGTGTATGCGCCTTCTCTCATTCCCTGCGCGTTATAAAAGTGAAAAGCTATGCTGGAGAGTAGTGTTTGAAGTCTGGGCCCAGGCCCCAGCTCGGCAGTAAAGGGACTCCCCCTTCCTTTCCCTGGCCGTATAAATGACAGCTAGTGAAACCCGAACTGCCGGCTCTTCATAAAAAACCCGGACTATCTGCGCCGCCCTCTCAGTTAATCAAATCCGCCGAAATTGTCATCTGCGGATTTTTAAAGACACAAAAGGGAAATCGTAACTTGACCCGCACCTCTTGACTCAGGATTGTCAGAGTTTGTGTATAGTCATGCTTCGTCGTGTGTTTATGTGTGCGGCCGTATAAAGGCCACGGCTGTCGACTTCATCTTCATCTCCCCTCATCTCATGCTGCACTACTCTTTAGATCTTCAAAGCCAGAAGAGGATAACAAATCACGGCGTCTTGTGAGTGTAAGCCTATAATAACAGTGACAAGGCTTGACACTGGGGAGTAGGGCAGTCAGAACAATGGGGGGGGGGACCATATGGGATGTTTTTTGGGAGGAGATGGAACTATTTAAGTAGTAAAAGAACATTTGCAACCCAGAGGTGAGCAACAGGGGAGCAACTACGAAATATGAAATATGCAGGTCACCATAATATATATTCCGCCTTACGGAGCGATTATACTCCTGTGTCCACTCAGCGCTAAAAGAAAAAACAAAAACAGCTTTCGTATCCCGCAGATGAGCTTTAAACTTCACATTAACATGAACTTATCACCTGACCTCAGCTGTTTTGAGGTAACAGAAATATCTGTAACTAACTGGCTAAACGCACTTATTTTGCTAATAAAAAGCAAGCATTTGCGATGGGTGGGTATGGTGAGGTTGAAGGGGCCAAAACAGCTGCAGAGATGGTGTGCGTGTACTGTTGTGGCTGGACCGGGACAGTGCTGCAGCATTGATTAACAGGTGCCAAAGACCTGCACTTGAATTTGCACAGCCGGACTCTGACAGCGAGCCTTGACTAATACCATGTCAATGTCAGGGCTCACATTTGTGGGTGGAAAAGGAAAATGTTTTGATGTTGCCAAGAGAGACGGCACAGAAAAATAACACTCCGTTAAGATGAGTTAATCGCACTCTTTAACAGGAGCTTTCACTGGGGGCTGGAGACAGCTTTATTTATTTACCTCTAAGAAAAATAGTTTCTCTGGATTTCATAGCTTCATCCTCCAGGAGTTGAAGTACTTGCACACTTTATAAAGCAAATGTTAAATGGTACATTTTACCTCTACAAATGAGGCTATGTTACAGTATAATTGCTAAATATACAGAGCAGCACCATAAAATTTTGCCTGAGTGAGGGAAGAGTCATTAACAAACTCTGCATTTACTCTTTTGGGGCTGCAGCTGAGGAGTGGTTACAAAATTTGGGCACCTATCAAAACACAGAACAATTCCCATCATCAGAGCGGTGCATGTGAACTGATAGCATCCAACTCTGCCTTTAAGCTACTAAGGCAGTAGTCTGTTTTCAGTTTTGATTAAAACCCTAATTAAGTTTTGAAAACTGAAAAATAGAGACCCTTTTACGGTTGATTTGAAATTACACACACAATTCATGAGCATTTTGATTATTCTTGAATGGATTGATGTACATGCCTTCGATAAAACATCAAACCAAGTACTATTTAAACAATAGATCATAAACACTCTTTTCATGTAACGTCTCACACACAAAAAGTGAACATTTTAAAACATTTATAAAGAATAAATTCAAAATAAATTATTTACATTTTGAAAAATGTTTGTAGTTAATGTGAAGACCTATACCTGTGGTCACTCTGATAAGACAAATGTGTGAACAGAGAACTAATTTTTAACTAATTTGAGTCAAAAATCTGCTAAAGGAGTAATTAAATGTATCAAATCATGTACAAATTTATTGTCATTTATTGGAATTTTTTTATTATTTATACATTTTTATCAAACTTTGATAATTGCCTAAACCTTTCAAACAACTGAGATCACCACCTTTCAAGATATTACATCAGCATATGAGAGTCAAATTGAACTACAGTAATGTGCTTTTTAAAAATATCAAAATATAACGTACAACTTCCTGTTTCTGTCAAAAACCAACACATGTTGAATGATGTTCACCAACTTTCTTTTGGATTGGCGTTTAATCTCTTTAGTATGCAGTGTGAAATATATCACTTCAATTTCAGCAAGTGAAGAACAAATTTATACTCACGTGTGCTATACTCACGTGTCCCAATTTGCCTTCTTATACTACACCCTTGAAGTATGTACTTTTTTGTGCTCTGTTGCATAGTTACACGCACCCTGTCACTGTAACCTGGCCTGTCAATCATCTTGTACAGTTAACATCATCCATATTTCATTTAATTTAACTTCCTACCGCATCAGAGAGAAAAGAAGTAGCACGTAGATCTGCCAGCCGTGGGTCTTTCATGCGGATAATTCTTCTAATATCTAATTTTTTATATTAGTGATGCATTAAAAAGTTAATGGATAAACGGATGTTTATAAATGTTCGCATTGCTGTTGCAGATGAAATATAACATGGAACATGAAATAAACATTTCTTACCAGGTTAAATGTTGATTGTTAGTAGGCTAGGCTAACTCAAACCCCTCTATCTAAACCTCTCTACTTAACCGTCGGTCGTGTACATCTGCCATGTTTGTAGTTTTTAACACTTTATTTGTGCTTTCTGAACCGAACCCTTCGCCAAAGTGCAACGTGTACTCTTTTCAACTATGCTTTGGGACGCACTTATCCTAATCTCACATACTATTTAGGATCGATAGCATGCACATTGGGACACAGGATTGGCTCTGACAGATTGCATGTTGAAGCCACTCAGGTTGTTACTTTCTCCTTTTTGGAAAGCAATGATGTAGTCAAAACATCCGGTAGTGTGGGTTTTCCAGAAAATGCGCCTACTCGCTGGACCTCTGCTTCTCGTAAATACTACCATGTATTGTGCATGTTATTTTTGACAGACATTGTTGTTGTGATACTTAAATGATGTGGATGTGAAAACAGATAGATCCTAAGGCAATAATTATTTATTTCTTAGCTGGTAAGTAGTCAGTGAAGTGATTTATGTCCATGAGAGTGTTATGTCGATGTTTTTAGCTCTAATATTCCAAATGACAGCCTGCCTAAGTTTTTGACGGAAGTGATAACGTGCATAATGGGGGAACTATGTTTGATTTTTGGGTAATTATAAAATGTGCTGGAGATGTTCTAAATATTTTTTACGTAGTTTATTATAGTTATTTTACGAAAAGACGTTTATTTCGTGGCTTTAAAAAATCACATGCTACTCAAACACTGATACGTTTGGCTTGCCAAAAATCTTACATTCAGCCATGGCAAATTTGTTGATTTTTGAATATCAAGTTCATTTATTTTTTACCAAGAAAGGAGTGGTTTTGATGCACAAAGCTGTGTTTATAGTCACTTACAACATAAATCTTTTATTTAAACCAATGAAAATGCAGATCCTGTTGTAAATAATAAGGAAAAATAGATATATATATAGTTTTTTTACTTTTCTTCAATTATTACCCTCTTAGCAGATGTAGGGACTCCCCCCAATCCAAAAGCAACTATGACGAAGTAGTTGAAATGAATGAGAATTCTCTTTTTCGTCACATTTTATCATCAATGTCCTTTTGTTAATTGAAAAAAAGTTTAAAATATGTTCTAATCATATATTAATTATCTTAAATTGTACAATTTATAATAAATACATACACATTATATTCTAGATAAAAGCTGAAAAGGTAACCTCTGTTATGAAAAAACTGAAGGGACAGATACATAATATTAGTGCTTCAAAAAGTGTGTCTTAGTAAGCGTGTATGTGCGTTAGACAGACTGAGTGGCACATTTGATATGGTCTACACAGGTGTCCTGGAGGCCCACAGTTGCTTCGAGTCCAAGAGCTTGAATGAGGATTGACACGTTTAACTCGACAAATATGAAAGTCATGTATGGAATGATATGAGGAGGAGGGCGAGGGAACTTGAAACGGTTAACTCATTAAAGCTTGAAAACTCACTCATGATTTACGCCTCAAAATATAGGTAATAACATCAATACATTTCTTGCTTTTGGAAATAGATTGTAGCAATTAGTTTTAAAAGGAGGTGACTGTTCACTGCAGGGATTCATGCTTTCTCAGCTTTGGAAGCAAAAGCCTGTTTTTCAGTCCAACGCTGCACAAATCTAGAGTTTAGAACTAGAGTTTAGGGCTCAAATTCCCCTTTAATAAATATTTGTTTGGCCCAGCATGGCTTCAGGTAATAGCTTCCATTTGAGACAGCACGTAGCTGTCTGGAAAAAATAAACACAGGTTTTTCTTGCTTCTCATCATATGACTGAGGGAAGACATAAGGGTTTCATCTATCACACGTTGGAATGGTGCAATTACACTGGTGTTGTCATTTTAAACTGATATGCAAGGGAAGCACACGGAAAGCAAATGCTAACCCCACAGAGAGCACGTTGATAACCTGCTATTTCTCATGCCTTTTATATTATTCCTGCTCTGCAGGTCAGAGATTTGCATGTATGACTTGTTAGACGTATGTGTTTGTGTGAGAGAAAGTGTGAAAGAAACTCGACCATATTACTACACTGGGGAAATATGCACTTTATCACCTCAGTCAGACTCAGTACATTTGATTTTGGTTCCACTCGATTTCAATTGACATGAATTGTGCTATAAAGAAGTGGGGAAATGTAACTCTCGATTTCTCGTTGAGTGATCTCATCGAGTCAGACAGGCCTCCTGATATGACAAAACCACAAGCTCTAGAAGCATATGTGCTCTGTGTAAATGTGTGTTCACACAGGCCTTGCATGTTTAACAAGCAGATTTCTCTCTGATACGGCAGACTCATGTGTTTACTCAAGCCTCTGACCTTCTCGCCATGACACTTTCACTGCTGATATAAATACCTTCACCATGCTAAATCATCATGCCCCACTCAGGTAACCCAACACGCTTCACCCCAAGTCTTCGCCCATTGGCCGCATCGCATCACATGCCAAACGCTCTGGCCAACTGCATCGGAGAACCATTACTGCCAGGGGATATTTTTATACAAGGCTTGTTTGTTGAGAAGGCATCTGTAAAAACGGGAGAGGTGGGGAATGTGTTGGGGAATTGGGTTCCGCATTGAAACCGGATCACAGCACCTACGCTAATATGTCCAAAAGGACTGTAATTATGAGGTGATAATGCCTGCTGATCAGGTTGCTTGTTGCCAGTGAGAGGGAAGCCCCCACTATTCCCAGAGCCAAGAGGCTGATGCGTCTTCCAGGACTCAGTGATGCAATATCCTCGCTGACGGGTTGCAAGGAATGAGCAGGCACTGCAATGTATGTTGACGAGTTCCTGTCACCTACATGATGGTTCAGCATGGTACTTATAAGCAAAATGTTTGTCAGTGCTGAGGCTGTTACAGGCATATCTAATGTCCAAGTCAATGTTCTGAAATCAATGTACACTGTTAGTAAAAAAAAAAAAGAGAGGGATAAAGTAGTGGTTAAGAAATCTGGTCCACATTACATCTTGTTTTGTTGTATGTTTTGTTTTGTTACAACTGTGCCAACCAGGTCATTGATAGGGTTGACTAAAACCATTAAAATATATATATAAACTAAGGGAAAGAAAATCCCAAAAAAAACAAAACAAAAAAAAGAAAAAAAAAAAAAAAAAAAAAAAAGCGCCAAAAATTTCATATCAGAGACAAAAAAAAAAAAAAAAAAAAAAAAAAATGGGGAAAAAAAAAAAACAAAAACAAAAAAAAAAAAAAAAAAAAAAAAAAAAAAAAACCCAACAAAAAAAAAAAAACAAAAAAAAAAAAAAAAAAAAAACAAGGAGGAAAAAAAAAAAAAAAAAAAAACAAACAAAAAAAAAAAAAAAAAAAAAAAAAAAACAAACAAAAAAAAAAGTATTTATTTAAGCTTGTTGCCAAGGCACTAAATAAACAAAACCTTAATAGAGTTTATAAACACATAAAAAAGATAAAAATTAAAATAAATAAATAATAAAACAAAAATACTAAAACTTTAACTAAAATTAAAATAAGCAGAAAATGTAACAATATAATTCAAAATTAACAATAACTATAATAGTATATCACTGTTACTACAACACTAACACTAATTTTTTGTCTTACCTATGACTTCATAAACATTCAAATGCAATTCATACAGACAATGAATATACCTCTTCTATGATGAGCATATTTATTTTTATTTTGGAGGGATTAAAAAGTAAAAAAAAATAAAATAAAAATCTGCTATCATAAAGAAGAAAAATGGCTCAATTAAAACAAGTAGTCAGTGACTGTGTCATAGTCAGTAAATCTCCGAAAATGACAGATAATTTGACATTTTGATGACAAGACAACATTAGTTCAGCACAAGCTGTAAAATGCAATGTGGTTTGACTGCCCCAAAACAATGGTATTTATGAATTACCCCCCCAATGAAAAGTTTGAGATAAGTAAGATTAATAATAATAATAATAATAATTAAAAGAAACTTTTTTTTAAAGTATTAAGAAAATCTTGAGAAAAAAATCAAAACACATTTTCAAAACCATATAAAACAAACATGAACTTGTGCCAAGTTCCTAAAAATATAGTGTGTTTTAAACAATATAGTAACCCAAATGATTGAGTATATCAAGACGGAATCAGTGCATTGTAAAACATTGCATTTCTGGCCATCAGTATGCTTAAATATTCTAATAAGTACTGCGGTATCTATATCATCAAGCTGTCATAATAGTGATACTTATCAGGATTATATGCCAGATAAGGTCAGAGACCAACAGAAGTCGCAGGGTTGGCTAGAAATTGAATAGCTGAGGTAAGAGATCAGGTAGGGGCCAAGGGTCAGAATCAGGGACACCAGGGGGGCATGGCTTTATCAGTTCTGTTACAGAAGGGTAGACAGACGCAGTGGACTGAAAGACGGAGCCTTAATTATTCCTGACACATATGGCCCGGCCCCAGTTGCTCCACACAGCAATGTGGAACCCTATGGAAATATACCAAGCCTGTTTATTCACCGTCTCACATTCACACTCATTTCCTTTTCATGTTTTCGGATTATGTTCAGATTTTCCAGGCTGGAATTTCTAATGCAGAGTAAAGAGAGAGGAGAAAAGTGATTTTAGCACTCAGTGGCTGAAACCACATTTTGACAACCACCTTTAGAATCCTTAATGAGCCCTGCTTCAGAAAGTATATAGCTGATGCAGCTACTCTGATGGATTCCCCCCCCCCAAAAAAGAAAGTCTCTGTCAAATGTGTTCTTGTCTTTTAGTCCGTATCTTTGTGAGCGAGTATAATATTCACCACATCCTCTATTGTACTTTGAGTTTAAAGTATAATTATATAAATGTGTGTTTAGTAAACTTTCTGTTAAATTTAAACATAAATTTTAAACAGTCTAGAATCATGTTTCTGAATTATGTCCTCAAAACTACAATTCCATTATCATATATTTCCTATATAGATAAACTAATGAAAGTGGATTTTAATTTAAAGGTTGAATAGAACGACAGTATTTTTTAATTTTATTTATTGAAATTTTTTTTTAGGTTAGGTTATGTTGCTTAAATGGCAACTTTTATTGTGACAACTTACCCCTCATAGTGTGACAACATACCCTGCTTTTTTCTGGGCAATAACAGTGGAAATGTTCAATGGCATAGTAGCCATGACTTTAATCGAGACTTAACCAAAACTGATGTACCCTAACAAATATTAACTGGCGTAAAAAGTTTGACAACTAGCCTTGGTCTCCCCATTTCTGATTTACTACTCTTATGTTATTGACTTTTCTCTCTTTTCCAATTATGAAAAGCTGACCACATTTGTCATTGCAACGGCAATGATTTAAAATCCATCGGTCATCCAAATTAAACCAGAATAAAGTTGAATTATATTAACATCCTATGAGTGTTAATTCAGTAGGTGAAATGGAGACACTGCCCTGGATAGTGAAATAAAACACTGCCCTGAAAGTGATATTGCTTTCTACCAAAATTACTTTGGTTAGACAAATCAAACAGACAGAGATACTGGTTCCTAGTAGTTTGATTGAAGACTGATTGATAAAACAACAGCAGGCGGCTCCCAATGGCTTTCCAGGGAAAAAGCATCTACTGCTTGCACAGGAGTAGTTCCAGCTAAAATTTAAAATAAATGGTACTCACTGTTTATTGAAAGGTAAAGGCTTCTCACCAACTTGGTCTATTTCACTGTAAGAAAATATGCATGTTGTTTATAGCTGTGGATTAAAATAGAAACATTACTCATGACTGCATTGGACATGGTGGTTTATGACCCAACACCCTTCTACTGCACTAAAAAGAGCCCAGCGGAAAGGGTTTTAAAAAATCTTTAGACCTTTGTTATAAAAACATTGGTGGAGGAGGAAAAAAAGGAGACAAGCGATTATGTAGCAAATTGCATCAGGTATCTTTCTCACACCCACTTTCCGTTTCACACACACACAAAATAAAACTAGGGGCGATCAAACAGCCCATATAACACCCCCATGTATGGGGCCGCCTGTCGTCCTGTCAAGGGCCAGCAGCTGGGGGACAGAGGAGAAGGCAGAGGGGGGCGTCTGACCCAGGGTCCAGGTTCTGAGTACTTTTGCAGACAGGTTGGCTCCAGTAGCAATGAGTCATGGCCGTCTGTCTATGTTGCCTACAAGCTGGCCAAAAGGGTCTTATATTTTATCATGATGCTAACCACTGCTTCATTCACTTACAGAGTACTGCCATTTAGCCTATCCAAATCTATGCCTCCTTGCACAGCCACTGTGTATGGAATGAGCGGTACTGGATATAAACAGCAGACTGGAGTCAAATTCAGAGAAATCAATCGAATGTTGACATGCTCCCTTCGAAAGTGCTCAGATTTAAAGAACATTCTGGGCCAACTGAACATTCGTCAAATGGAGAACATTTCTCAAAGAAAAAAAAAAAGGTCAGAATTTATTTTAAGATGACGAAGGCTTTCCTATTTTTATGTAATGTTTAAAAAAAATCAAATGACAAACTACAGCTGCTTTTCTGGCAGAAAAATGGTTGCTAAGCTTATAGGTTTTGTGTTTACACACAAAAGCACTGCTGCTTAATCTTAATTTGATAGTTAAATAAATAAATAAATAAATAAAGAAAGAAAGAAAGAAAGAAAGAAAGAAAGAAAGAAAGAAAAAGAAAAAAAGAAGCTCAAGGAAATTTTGCAAATGTCGCTTTCACTTGATGTGTATGTGCATGTATATATGTACACACACATACAGCTTTAATGGAGAACAAAACAATCTAAAGAACCTTTTACACTATAAAGGTTCTTTATAGTGGAAAAGGTTCTTTAGATTTTTAAAATGGTTATTTAAAAAATGGTTCTGTTCATGAACAGATTATTTGGGGAACCAAGAGTTTTTTGAAACCATATTCAGTTGAAAACAAGATCACATAATTTTTATAACTCAAAACTTTCATCATGGAGTTTTCTCTCTCTCTCTCTCTCTCTCTCTGAAAGACGTTTTGTCAGGTAAACAATACACATGTTGTTAAACAAAAAGTTACGCAATCCGGTGAAGCCCGTACATCTATCCCTCACAGCCTTTCATTCCTGTCCAAAATTAATCATGGCGATATACTGACTAAGGTCTATGGCATCACTGTGAAAACCCCTTTTAAACCTTTATATTTAAGAGCATGTCAAGTAATAAACATTAGCTGTATGCATTCAATCTAATCTCTATTTACATAAACACAGCTACATTGTACCAGTCACTTCATACAGAACCACTTCAGCATGGAGCTTATCATCAATGAAAATCACTACACAAACAACAAAACCTCCCTTTCCACTGAAGCTAAGCACGTACGAAAGCATGATATCCTCAGGACTGGACAAACTGAAGACTTGTGAATAATACATGACAGAGCACTGAAATTAAACTGAACCACAACAAAGTCATTACCAAAGAGCACCCTAGGGCTTGGGTCCAGTCTCTTGAATTCAGGGGCAGGCTGGACCAAACATACATTTCCTATTAACTTTAAGCAAAAAACCCTATCAAAATTGACTAAATTTGTGTTTCCTTTCTGCAACCAGATACTATATAGGCAGATGGACATCCTCCAGAAGAGGGAGATTTTACAGATGAGGCTGTGAGCCCTGAACTCTTTCATTGTCTCATTCCAATGTCTGCACTTGTCCAGACCTTCCGCAATTGTTCTGGGGGGAAAAAAATGTGAAAGCCAGATCAGATCGCCTTACTTTTTCAGGAAAAAAGGTGAAAAAACATGCAACCTAAAACTCTTTGGAACTCAGTGGGAAACAGAAACGGACGAAGGCGGTGAGGGTGAGAGAGAAAGAGCTGATGAGAAAGGATGAACAGAGATGTCATGTTGAGCAGTATAAGGCAAGGTAACAAACAGAGCTCTCAATTGTGTCTTAATTTGTGTCTCACCACAGACTTTCCCTATTATCATAATAGCAACATCCACCCTAAACTTAACATTAAAAACCTTGAGCTGATATAATTTCAGTGCATCACAGAATTAGGGTCAATGGCATAATGCTCATTTTTTGCCTGGATCTATTAATTTATTACGAAATAAATAAATAAATATTCAAACATACAATAACTTCTATGATAAGCATGTTTATGCCAAGGTACTTTGACATAATATTGTGCTATTACTTAAAAAATATTTTAACAAAACAGCTTCACTGTTTAATGGAAAGTCATGGTGCAACTAACTAGCTGGGGAAAAAAAACTAAAAACAGAAAATTATATCAAGACGTGACATGGTTAGTTCAGATTGGAATAAAAGTTTTACTTTTTATTTAATGGTTACACCAATGTTTTGGAAATGGTATAAAGTGGGAAAATAAGAGAACTGGCACATGTACTGCAATTTTAATAAAAAAAGAATTAAATTAAAATAATTTTTCCTTTCTACTTATACATCATCGATCCATTCGTCTGTGAAAAAAACGTCAAATTACAAAATACAAAGTCTATCTATAGTACAAACTTGCACACAAGAATGGAAATCAAGACATTGCAACTGAACACACAGAAACACGATAGAAATAAGATGTTCTCAGGAATTTCAAGCAATGAAACAATGACACAGCCTTGACAAAACGCGCAGACAAGGTAACATCCACAGATAGCTGACTGTCAGGTTAAACCTGTTATATGTCAAGAAACACTAGTTAAACTGTCAGAAATCTGAAGAATTATTGTACATTCTATTTAACATATTATTTAATTGTATTAGTTGTACAAGCATTAATAAAGTTGGGATTAGCTGGTACTGAAAATTATTTCAGTTACATTGATTGAAATAGTTGTTTGTCTGTAGAAGACTGAAAGCCATATTGTTTCCTTGTGTGCTGGTTGATTGTTGGGGAATTTTTTTGTAAATTGAGAGCTCACAGACGCAAAACAGGACCTTATCGGGTGGAACAGGTATGTATGGGAAAGCGATACAAAGCAACTCACTTGCCCTCTAGATAAGGAGGTACAAGTTTCCAGTTTGCGCTAGCGGCGTATCCTGTTACTAATACTGCACTGGTTTTGTTCCTCTGCAGGGATGTCACATCCCTGAAGGAAAGGAACATCAACTTCCACATCTCGCTTCTCTCTCTCTCACTCCATACTCGCACAAACACTCACACACATGGAAATATCAACTAATACCTCTCACACACTCTCTCTTTACATCCCCTCATCCATCACACAAACACTCACACCATAAATACCACCTCTCAGAAAATAACCTCCTCACCTGCTCATTCACCAAGTCATTTTCACTATTATGTCTCTGGCTGGTTTTCCAAACGATAATGCATCCTTTGGGTCATGCTTTATGCTTTTTAAATGTAAGGAATAGTTATCTGCAATAGTTTCCTCATATTTATGTCATTTTAAAACATTATATAAAGAAAAATGTTAGAATTATAGTAGAATTGTATTTTTTCCCATTCAGTGAAAGTCAATGGTGACCACAATTTTCAAATAAGAGGTTTTCAGGGCAAGATTTTTAGAAAGTAGCAACTTTTTGGAGAGAGTAACACATTTTTAGCTAATTTTATTCTGTTCCTAGCACAGATCTATCATATGGATTTAGAGGACTCGGAATAAAATGCATGAGTTGTATGGACTCTGTTGATTGACACTGGCTACCATTAACTTTCATTGAAAGTGAGCAGCATGAGCATTCTTTAAAGCACCTTTTTTTCCTAAACTTTATTTAGAATGACATCAGAGCATGAGAGATGACAGCATTTCTATTTTTGAGTCAACTATACCTTTAAAACACTCTTAAACACTCTTTTGACTGTATGAGGCCTTATAGACAGAGGTAAGAGAAAATCATTAAAAGCTCATTTGTTTTAGTATCCATCTGTGGTCTCGACCAATATTTGCCTGTTGAAGGAAGGCCTGTGTGACTGAGGTTACATGGGTCATGACACACAGTTGCAGGTGCATCTTAGACTCTGCAGGCAAAGGTCAAAGGTCAAAGAAACCCAAACCAGTTACACCAATTACTCTGTAAACCCATCAAATATAAGTCTTGCTCTGTTATCTATGTAATTTAAGAATTAGTAGGTTTGTCTCTTTAAAGTGTCACTAAACACAAAAAGTCCAATGGTGTTATCCTAGCAATAAAGAAACCCATTAACACCTCCTTAACGGGATAGCCTGTGGTGGTCAGGCACAATTGTCAACAGTTGCAATTACATTTTACCGATAGCAGTTTGTTTGGATTAAAGTTGAGCGTAATGTTACATTTAAATGATGAATGTATGAATCACCTTAAACTGCATTTCAACAAGTCTTTCTGTTTATCAGAATTACGCAGAAATTACGACTGAAATGTTTATAGTAAATCACAGAATAAGGCTGTTATCCTTGTGCCAAATTTAAATCACATTACGTCTTTACATAGTAAGTAAAAATATAAGCAAGTTCATGCTAAATTCAAGTACAGTTTTTGTAATGTTCCTAAATAAGTTGCCAACATAGTCATTGCAACCACCTAAAAATACAAAGGCTTAATGATGTAATGCCACAGTAGAGTAATATTTTTGGCACAACAGCAGAGTTCAAAAGCTTAAGCCTTTCGCTAACGTCCTCCAAGATAAATCTGTCAGCAGCGCAAAGCGAGCATGACTGTGTGCAAAAGGTCTACTGAAAGCCATTTCCCTTTGAACAAAAAGTAACTGTGTAGAGAGTCCCGTCTCTGGTATATCCAGCGGGTCCCTCCTTTCCCACCTATGTCCGTAGATGCATTTGACAAGTCGCCAGTCTCTCATCACACTCCTCCATCCTCGCTTTTTTCTTAGCTCTTCCAAATGCTCAGCCCATCACTTTTACCTCTCTATTCTAAGGGATCCGTTAAAGTGGATTTTTCACATTCCTCTGCTGTCATCCTAACTCTGCTGTTGACCTTGTCTTTCAGGGGAAGCTATGGCCTATCAGCCTCTGCCCATCTTCCCTTGAGAAGCTGAGAGCCTCAGACTGGTTTCACAGTAGGTGCTGTTCTCACCTGAACAGGTAGTCATTAACTACTTGCCATCACTCCAACACACGACAGCGCTCCGGCCTGTCAGCACCTTTAAATCGGGAGCCTAAAAACTCTCTTAGCATATTTAAACTCTAAAATCCTCAAGTGCTTCTAATCCCAAGTGAAAATTTTGTAGACATATGGCAAGGTAATTTGATAAGCCATTTTTTCTCCACTCAAAACATTACGTTGTTATTGTCCATGTTCAACGAAAGCATTTAATATGCCAATCATTTGTCAAATTTATATTTGAACACTCAGATACAGCACATATTTACAAGCCAGACAAAGACATTATTATTCACCTGGTGTAGACATTGTCACTTGCTATGAAACAAAGGAAGCACGCTGTCTCTCGTCCTTGTCCCTGAGCAGTGACAGTTAGGTCGAACAGGTCTTGCAGGCTTCGTTGTGTTTGTCTTATTAAAATTAGTTTTCTCTTGTTGCATCTTTACTCAAAAAAATATATTAACCTTCACACCTTCAGGCTTTCCTCTCACCTGCATTCATCCGGTCACCCTCTGTGTACAGGTTTTTCTATACTGGTGAGGACTTAAACCTGAATACACACCAACTCATGGGCACTTGTGGGTACAAACGCTTATAAATCATACAGGATGAGTTTAATTTTTTTTGAGATTGTAAAAATGCAGAAAGTTTTCTGTGAGGGGTAGGTTTAGGTGTAGGGTTGGTGAAGGGCGACAGAAAATACAGTTTGTACAGTATAAAAACCATTACGCCTATGGGGAGTCCCCACAAGGATAGTCATAGTAGACTTTACACTCCGACTGATGTCAGCAAGAGTTCATCCAAGCTGAAGAGAGAAGCTGCCAGAACAGTCAAGTCTGAACACACTCTTACACAGGAAGCATCATACCTCTCTCATGCCATCTTTGCCCAACAGCAGGACAACAAGTTGCCAAACACATGTTAGCGCTGACCTCCAGCAACCTGTTTTTACAACTTTTTTTTATCAAAGGCTTCTTGTTCACTGAAGAACAAGTGACTTTTGAATGACACGTCTGGCTTTAGCACATACAGTGTGTTCAGCACTATTGTTGAACTCCCCAGAGACTGATCTCCCTCTGCTGGTTACAAAGCACAGCACTGACATATGCATCTGCGTTAATATTTAAGTTTAGGGACCAGTTCTAACTTTTAACTAGGTGCTTGTTAGTATGCATATTACTAGCATATTGGCTGTTTATTAGTACTTATAAAGCACATATTAATGTCTTATTCTGAATTACCATAGATCCCTTATTCTATACTGAAGTAATAATAACCTTATGAACTATAAATAAGCAGCTAATTAGGAGTTTATTGAGGCAAAAGTCATACTTAATAGTTAATTAATAGTGGAATAGAATTGGACTTCAAACTAAAGTGTGACCACACCTTCAATAAATTGCTCTATATGTACAGTCAATGCACATGTATCTTGCATTTGCTAAAGGAATTGGAATTGAAATCAACACAAAATTCAACACATCAGCTCTGGTCAACCAAACATGTTTATACAGGTGAAAAATTTGCACAATAGCATTGTAAAACTCATGATAAAAGCATTTCTGTAGCTCAGTCAATAGAACATGGCACTGGAAACTGCAGAGATTTGATTCCTGATAGGATTTTTTCTTTTTTTTTTAAGGGAAAAATAGGTTTAATTCTGTGGAATATCTAAAAAAAATTATTGTGAAATATTATTACAATTTAGATATAAATTTTCTATTTTAATACATTTTAAAATGTAATTTATGAATGTTGATGCAAAGCAAATTTGCAGTAGACCGTACCACTGTCTCAATGATTCATATTTTTGTGGAAAACAGATTATTTGATTAATAGAAAGGTTAAAAGAAAGTCATTTAATTTAAATACAATATTTGCCAACATTTAAAATGCTCTTCACTGTCACTTGGAGCAATTTAATGCATCCTTGCTGAAAAAATAATTTAAAAAATCCTACTGACTCCTGTCCGCTGCGATCTTCCTACGTGTGATTTTCCCCTGATCGAGCGGATTAATCTCGTGCTGTTCTTAATGGTTAGATTTCAGTCTACGGGCTCCTGATCCCCAGTTAAGCCAGGGAGGGCTCCAGATCCCCAGTTATGGCCCACGGAAGGCCTCGGAGCCCTTAAGCGTCCCCAAGTTTTTGGGGGGGGGGGGATAGAGTAGTAGGGCTCCAGTGTAGAGGCCGGGGCGGTGGGCGGGGGCTGGGGCCGCGGCTTCGGAGGCTGCTCCGCCATGGCCTCCTAAACTACCTGTTCCGCCATGGCCTCCCGAGTCCCCTGATCCGGCATGGCCTCCCGAGTCCCCTGCGCCGCCATGGCCTCCCGAGTCCCCTGATCCGCCATGGCGCACAAGTGCCAAGAGCAACAATGGGCCCGGAATGGACGCCGCCCTGGAGGCCTTCCGTCCGTTAACCCTGTTCCTAGAGGCCTCCAGAGTGCCCACCCCCCCTCCCCATTGGATGTTATATGGCGTGAGGACACACCTTCCGGAGGGGGGCGTTATGTCAGACTCCGTTCCATGTTTTGTGTGTTTTGCTCCCCATGTGCCCTACTTGCCCATATTTGGTTAGTTTCCTGTTCTTGTCCTGATTATGTTGATTTAATTCCAGGTGTTCCCTGTTTATTTCCATTGATCCCAGGTGTGTCTCGTCTTCCCCTCGTCTTGTGTTTAAATAGTGTTCCCTGTTTTTAGTTCAGCGTCCGGTATTGTTTATGTCTTCATGTGCTACGTGAGTTTTCCATGTTTCCTTTATGTGATTAAACTTCTCTGGATTGATGTACTCCTCGCCTCCCTCCGTTCCTTGCTCCGCACTCCACTGAGTAGTGCAACCGTGACAACTCCAAACGTTTAATTAAATAAAAAATTAAATTAAATTAAATGTAAATAAATTAAATTAAATTAAAATTTCAAACTTCAATTTTACTCAGGTCTGCAGACAAGTATAAAAAGTCGATTAGACTCCACAGGTCAGGAAACTGGTCAGGGAAAATTATCAATCAGATGTTATGGACACTTCACACAGTGATGGATATTAAAAAAAAAAAGGCTGTGATTTGAATCTTCGTATAAAGTCTATAACTGACATAGGCCTACTGTTTAATGTGAATTAAGAAAACAGTAACTTAAAACACTAGTCTCACGCCAATAATGTACTTTATACGATCACTTAAAATAATTCAACATGACAAAACGTCTTGCTTTGTTTTAGTGGCAGCATGTTTGGCAAAGATGAAAACTAGAGTTTGAGAGAAAAGGAAGCCAGAATACTTTTCCAACAGCGCACATGTTTAACAAACTCTCATCCTCTCCTTTCTTCCTCTCCAACAATGGAAGGCAAACGAGTGGGAGGAATGGAGAAGGAAGAGATTTGCTAGTAAAAATAAACAGGCGAAATAAACTCTAGCTATATTGGTGTAGGGTTGCAGCACTGAGAAACAAGAGGCTGCCTCGCAGAGGCTGTGGATGCTAAAGTGATGAGGATAATCACATTGCTGCTGAAATCAATCCACATGAAGACTACAAACAGCAGCCAGAAGATTGTCACAAAGGGTTTAGCTTGGTGGAGCATGTGTATAAAGCATTATCATGTGCTTTTTTTATGCAAATAATATCAATTCAAGAGACACCTGAATATGTGCTATGTGAATATGTGTTTTGTGATCTCAGAATAAGAGATAAAACATATTAAAGCAATTACCGAAACTGAGAGTCAGTTATATAAAAGTTTGGAATAATAATGATTTTTTTTAAAGAAGCCTGCTCACCAAAAATACAGTAAAAACAGAAATATTATAAGCATTATTACTAAGAAACTATTGTGTCTATTGGAATAATTTTAAATATTATTATGATATTGTTAAAATTTCTTTTAATAGGTTATATATTAAATTGTAATAGTATTGCACAATATTACCGTTCTATTGTTTTTTTATCAAAAAATTCATTCAAAATTAAATCTAAAATATACAATGTAATGAATTACAATAAAAAAAATATATTTAAAAACATTTATAAAGGCTAGTATGCCAGTCTGATCTAAAAAGGAATTCAAAATACTTTGTGTTGCACAAATGAAAGAACGTCTAACAGGTAGAACGACAAGGCAAGTAAATGATGATTTCATTTCAATTTTTGGGTGAACTATCCCTTTAAGAGTGTGCCAAATAATATCTTTGACTATAAACACATACGTCTGAGTGAGCTAATCAGTGCACTGATGTTTTGGCAAGATGGTGTTCATGTGAAATGAGGCATGCTGGGATATGGGGCCAGAGGAAGTATCATGTGTCTGTGTGTGTGTGAAGGTGAGGCAACACACCCCTCCTCACACCTGAATAAGTCTGAACTCCACTCTATCCCCAGGTGAGCTCCTCAGCAAGGCGCCTCTGGTTTCACTTCTTATTCTTTCTCACTCACTCGCGCCAAATTTCAAGACCCAGTCGCTCACCTGCCTGACTCATTGTGTGTGAATGTGTATATGACAATAGCAGGCCTGGCTGCATCTCTCTTCAGCCACAAAGATTTACACTCCCTCTTCTGAGCCTGGGAAAGGAAGTACACCTGTAATTCTAGCCGGACTCTCAAGGCTACACGTTCAGTTAAACCACTTCATTTCTGCTCAGATCTGTTCCTCTGCCCTGAGCCTAAACAAGGATCACTACAAACTGCACTCAAGCTCATAGTACACAGCACAATGCAAAACGGCAAAGAGAATTTTCAACTAAAACTCTAATTAAAGCACAAAGTTCACAGCACAATGCCATACTGCAGCTTTTTACGCTTGTCTGGTTTGACATTTTGTTGTGTACCATGTGTTTATGTGACATGACACTGCATGCTTATATGTGACAGCATATGTTTATGGCATGTCTCATTTTAAAAAGTGTTAAAACACAAAATACTACTGGTTCTTAGTAATACACCATTTCCTTAAGTAAATGAATATATTATTATATTATTTTTGAGGTACACCCAATAATGATACTGAAATGTTGTTTATCCATCTCAACAGGTCAAACTAAATAAACAGTTGTGTTATCTAATTACTTCTCAAAATAAACAGTAAATAAACATGACCATTAAATAAAACATGCTAATGAATTCTTTGGTAAAACATTCTAATAACATTTAGAAAAACATGGAAGAATGGGTAACATTAGTCTACAATAAGTTTTCAATCAGGTAGCGTTAGTTTGGCCCACATGTTAGTTTGGAGTTATTGATATTTCTATGATCATTTTTCTTCCAATAATTCTGATCACTAAACAGATGCAGTCAACACAATGCTTCATAAGCTGAGTGAAAAAGAAAACAGATTGAGAGTACTTACTTCCTGCCATGCTGTTGAAAGGGTCCCAACGATGTCACTTCCTGGGTGTCACCAGTTTTAATGGAATGATCTATTTTTATGGTGGGGTGCATAATTCAGAATATTACTTCTTTGGTAATAAAAAATAAATTGAATATTGATTACATTTATTAATTGACCAAAAATTACAAAATGTAGTAAATTATATTTTAATTGTTGGCTAAACAATAGCAATAAAGACAAACAAAAGATAGAGAAAAACAAAAAGCAATAAGTTGGGACAGAAATTTACTCTCTCTCCAGATTTTAATTTTTTTTGCTTGAGTAAATTTAAGTCATTTTTAGCAATTGGTTTCATATACTCAGGGTAAACTACATTATGCAGCTGTACTGTATGGTAAATTTATTCATAAGGCACAAATTCTCTCATCTCACTCTAGCATATTCTTTAAGTGGAATAAAAAGTAAAAAAAAAAAAAAAGAAAAAAAAAAACATGATGTCAAGGGAAAAGAGCGGTGTGGGAGCAAAGAAAGTTTTAGAGGGTGTAATTGAAACTGCCAAAAAGTTTTTTGTTTTGGAGGCATTCATTTCCTGGAGTATTTGAGTAAATATTATGAAGATATTTCTCTGTGTTGGACAGTCAATCCATCATGGCTCAAATAAGTTCAAGTATTAGCTCACTTGATTCACTCTGTCATACTTAGTCATTTTGACTTTTAAGGCGGACAGCTATCCTCCCTGCCAGCCAGTTCTGCTGCACAAAAGAAAAAAACATTAACACCCTCAACTTCTCTTCATCATGGGCGGTTGCATGCCAGAGGCAAAGAGAAATAAATTAATGGCAAGATGAAAACAGCTAGCATGACAGACATGGCTAACTTAAGCAGTCCAATCTCTAGCACATATTACACAGATGCAGAGAATATTAGCATTGGCTACACACTGAACGTGCTGAGAGGCTGTGGAACCAGGCCCGAGAACAGCAGGGTCCTGACCGAGCTCAGGAATTAGTAACATTGGTGGCTCAGTCAAGTGATTTTGTAGATGTAGTATTAAGTTCCGAAAATTATCTATTAAGTTTGATAAATCTGGAAATGAAAATCATATTCTCATAACATTTTGGTGGAAACGGATCCTTTAACTGTAATTCCAACAGCTAGATGTTCCATTTCTAAGGTCCCTCATGGGATTCTATAAGAAGTGATTCATTGACTGCACAGCGCATTAGTTACTAACCACCCATTGCACAGAAATAATGTTTAATCTTCTTTTTCTTAGCATGAACAAAAAAAATCATAAAGGACAAGCTGCTAACTGTGCAATTGCAACTGTGCAAAATTTTGAAGAATTTAAGGATGCATTAAAGCAAATAATGACTAAATTAATGTAACTGAGAGTGCAGTTGAGAATCAGTTAATGAATTTGAATTGAAGTTGAATTTTTTGACTTTAAGAAAGGACAATAAAAATGTGAAATTCAAAGAACTGCAATACGCATCATTTTTAATAAGAAAAAAGGGCAAGACATGGTTGAAATGATGGCTTGACAAAAGCTTGCCTGAAACATTAAAAAAGAAGTTTAAAAAGTTTTGAAGTTAAAGGTCCCCTGAAATGCTTAGCAACACGCAGTGTTACTCTATGTGTTGACGTCATTTGAACTTAAACAGGAAGACAGGGCGGGACATATAAAGCAGCCCCACCCCTTTTTAAAATAACCAATAGCATTCGTTTGTATCACAGCTTGGGCTAGAGCCGTTCAAAACCGTTGAGCTCCGTAAAGCCGCATTTAACAGGGTATGCCAGGACGCGGACAAGTCTCAATCCATATTGCTAAAAAGTTAGCATTCGTGTCGTGAATTCAAATAGCTACGATACATGGTTGGGTGGAGCGCTGACTCGCGCATTGAACCACGCTCATGATGCTAATAGTATATCTGGACGGAAGAGAAGTGTGTGTGCGGTGCGGTGGTTAGCTGACACAGCGCAAAACCAGACTCCTTTTTTTACTCAATGGAAAGCAATTTACACTGTGAATAGTTTCCTGTCCCTATATAGGCACTACCTGCCATTCACGTACAGAACAATTCTAATTCTGTGGGCAATTGACCGATATTCAGCCGCGGGCTTCAGCGTTATTTTATAGTGTAGGGGGTGGGCTCTCGGATTATAGAGCATTTGATTGGACAGAAAGTTTGATGTGAAATTTTTCAAAAAAAAATCGTGAGCCGTTTGGGTGAAGTGACGAACTGCAAGCGTGGAATGCTATATCTTCTAAATGCGAATGTTTGTCACTGTTTTGGAGGACCACTGCCTATAGAAACCTTAAGAATAACATATGATACTACACCCAAAAAAAACTTATTTGAGTTCATGGGGGACTTTAAGGACCTGTCACATATAGAATTTTTAATTGTTTATTCTTATTTTGTTTATTTATATATTTTAATACTTTTGTTTGAAGGAGAAAAAAGCTTTGACTGAATTAATGATCTGAATATAATTATACAGTTTATATATACAATATAAAATTATACAGAGATTCTACTGATTTCAGTAATAACATTTCTGAATTACATGATTTACCTGATACTTTATTAACTTTGGATATACGAGATGGTATCACTAATATTAACATGAGAATGGACCTGAATGTTCTTAAGACATTACCTTTCGAACATTGTGATGTATTCAACCTTCCGAATTTTGTGTTATGATTCTATTTTTTTTTAAATATAAGTACTTCAGTTTTGAATAAATACTTTTTATTTTTTAGCACTGGTATGTATATAATGGAAGTAAAGCAATATTAAGTGGTATAGAAACATGAGACATGTGTTTTGTTTTTTTGAAGATCTGGACTCCCGTTGATGAGGTCTGAAATTGAGAAAGGGTATTTAACATGATTTTGTAAAGGATGTTGACAATCCTTACACTTTTGGCAAGGTTTGTTACGAGGAGACCTCAGAGCAAGGAGAGTACATTACTGGACATATAGGTACTGAAAAATCGGGTAAGTGATTACCACTTTATGGACAAAAGGACACAGATTGTTCAAGTATCTACTCGCTACTTGTTTCATCGATCCTTTAAAAAAGGCATTAAACTAAGAGTCAGTTGTTCAGATGAGGCTTGTTTCAGATTCCGACTTGGGAAATCGAGGAACGATTTTTCGCTAGGGGTTACCCTCTGAATGGGTTGATGAAGTATGGGGAGGACTGCAGGCCACTGGGAAAACCCCGGGTGATCGTTTAAAAAACAAGTAAAAAACAAAAAAAAAACACACTTTATTTTTACTTCTTACTTTATTTCCTCTAAGCATATTTGATAAAGGAATCTAAGGGACTTTACGTGTAGAAGAAGAGAAAAAAAAAAAAAAACCTTGGTATTTTTTGTCTTCTGATTTGGAATTGAGTTCTCTTTTTCAACCTCCTCCCTTGATTGTATACAAACGGTCAAAAAATGTAAGAGATTATTTTCGTTAATGGGGCCCCCCCCCCCCCACCCCCCCGTTTTCAGAGTTATGATTAGTCCATCTCAGAGATTACAGAGTCAGTGCAATAATACATTTAAAACATCCTTTTTTGTCATCCAAGAACTGGCAAATCAATTCTGTTGTTACTTGTGCTTTGTCCCAAGTAAAAATTTGTTTCGAGGTAACCTTTCTACGGGATGTTTCTAATATTATTATGTGTTATTTCATTGATTGCTATTGGTAATTATGTATCATTGCAGCGATTGGTAATTTGTTGTTTTTAAGTGAGCTTGTGCCTGAATTTTTTTTGTATACCTGATGAAGGTCACAGGACCGAAACGTTGTTAATAAAATATATATGTGCATGTATCGATAGTGTGCGGGACGGTTGAGTTTTTCCATATTTTTTATATAAAAAAATACTGTAATTCTGTAAATTCCACTTCCTGTAAATTCAATTCAACTTCCTGTCGGGCATGGCCAATTTAATTTAAATCTAAACTCACAAATGTTGAGTTGAATTTAATTAAATTTAAACAATATATTAATATATACAGTGTATATGTGCCTAACCAGAGGTGCAAACACTGAACCACTTGTAGGCCGACATTAGGAACGTTCCAGTAATATACTTCACGGATCGCTTTCTAGCTGTTGGTAACATGACACTATTACTTCTCAGCTGCAGCCCAAATCTGTAACAGGTGATAGATGAAGTGCAGAATTCTTTTTGTCCTTCACATTTAAGTGCTTGTCAGAGGGGATATGAGGCACAGAGCCCTATCCACAAGAGGAACAGAAATGCCTCAGAGTCCATCTCAGACGAGCTTTTATGGAGCTCTGAGCCCGAGCAGGGCAAGGGGGATAATTGGTCGATAGATATTTCAGACACTCAGCTCTCAAAGTTCCAGCTTTCCAGGTCTCGGCCGACCGGAAGTGAGAGGCTTCTGGGATTGATTTATACGGGTTCTGGCCTAAATTGCACATGTCAGGGTCGACTCTCTCTAATATTAATATTAATTCCTTTTGGAATGGAAGCTGATTCTGGCAAGACTAGCACGTCTGGAGTTCTAAGTAGTTTTCCATGAGTCTAATGCAGAACTGAGGCTTTGGAGGTATGATGACAAAAACCACCCCTCTCTCTTTCCCTTATTCTTTTTTTTTGTCTTTTTCCTTTCTCACTCTCACTTTTTTCACTCCACCTCTCACGCTTTTTGTAAATACCACAGATTCTCAGTTTCTTCACGAGGGTCCGCAAAACATTAATCTGGACTATTAGAAATAAGACTCAAATCTGCTGCTCTCACTTGTTATTTTAGGAAAAATATACCTCTCAGAAAGAAGAAAAATAGCATTGGCCAGATCTGCAAAATGACGGTGTATTCTACACTGCTACATATGTACAGAATTACCATATGGAATTTCCCTCATTACAAAAATCTTGACACACTCCGATATGCTGCACTTTATATTTTAAAGTCTGCAAAATTCCTCAGAGGTCCTCCAATTCTTATCATCTCTCGGCTCAACTCTTCAGATAGATCCTTCACTGCTTGGTTGGTTTTGACATTCCTTTCCAAATAATTTTAGTTGAAAATATGAGATCAGTTGACTAAATATATAACGTAACTCTAGCTTAAGCTACGGGCCTGCTTCTGATCTGTCCCCAAGCAGCCCGATTGCTCATAAACACAAGCGCTTTGAGTTCGTTTACAGCGTACCGGCAGCCAAAGACATCATTATACCTGATCCCACGTGTGCCAAGAAGTGCTATTCAGGCTTAAGGAAGGAGGCCTGTACTATCGCAAGAAGCAAGACCGCACACCTACATACCACACAGTATTCAGATTTCACCAGGTCCAAAGCAAAGTGGCCACTGCCAAAATTCAGCCCTTGTTTGCTTTGGAATCCATGGATGAAATATGCTCATTTTGAACTCTTGTTCAAATGTGTGTAGACCACAGAACTCCTGGGGATTACTTGTGTTTTGCATGTTCTAAATTATATTGAGAGCAAAACGTGCATCGTGCTTTGATATTGTTTGTCACACAAATTTGAACCAGCTATAAGGACTTATGGGTCACACTTTGTTAACAGCATTGATCTCAATTTTGAAACCAATTCCATGCACAAAATCCAGACATCTGCATAGCTTCCAAACAGGAGATGCAAACAATTTCCGAGCCAACTTTGGGAATCTGAATGCTAACAGCCATGTCCCTTAACAGAACAGTCAAACCCACTTTGCACTAAATACATCTTCATTAGGCTTTGTTAAACTCTCCTGCTCTGAAAAAAAAGCTCCCTTCCTGTCCTTCTCCCCCCTTTTGGCCCTTTCCCTTTCCCTTTTTCCCTCTTTTCCCTTCCCTTCTTTCTTCCGACAAGGTTTCTTCTCCCCCCTCCCCCTTTCTCCCTTTCCTTTTCCTTCCCCGTTCCCCCTTCCCCTCTTCTCCAGGGGGTCACACTGCTCTGCCGTTGTCACACCCTTTTGTTTCTTCACTTCGCAGGCAAGGCCTACTTGTGATTTGTTTGTTACACGCTGGGTAGCTGGATCCCTTGCACATTGACTATTTTTTATATTGATATGGCTGTTAGTATGCACGGGCACGATCGGCCACGCTGTTTTCGTGCCTATGGGATTCAGTCACACTACGTTGGAAATGTAGGACATTTTATGGGATCCTTGATAGAGCTCTGCACATTCATAGCTACTACTGTCACTATCCACCACGGCGTACTCTACACCACAATATGTATTCTTATTCATGTGAAACACGATCCCGATGTCAATTCCACCATTACATGCTTCTCACTACCTTTGTTTTGAGCATCACTCCAACCCTGGCCAAGAGCGCGCACTGAACCGATACTTTATTGAAAATGATTAGCTCTAAGCGGCCTGCCTGACTGTTGTTACGTTTTGAGTCTTAGAAACATGGCATCTAATTAGATGGCCTTTTCATTCTTCCGTGATTTTTACGTTGGCTTGTCACTCCAGCCCCCCGATTGTTCAATCTTTGGCTGGTCCTGTTATTTATTTTGGTACTAACTCCATTCCCCGAACTCTATAAAATCCTTGGTTTTCCCTTCTGCCTTTCCACGGCCCATTGCAACGAGGCACACCCCCATTTCCAGCATCTGGAATAGTTCCGGAGCCCACACATTTTCCCTTACCAACACTAACTATTCTCGCAGTCATATATCGGTAGTGTTTTCCATTCTCACGATGTCATGCTGCATGCGAAGGCTGAGCCCATTCGGCTTCTCATGCCAGACCCCCCTCAGTTATGAAGTTTCTATGGGCACCTCAAATCCAATAGTGCCATCCCGGGAATGAGCTGATGAAGTCGGAAAAGTTGTGGGATAATTACATTTGGAGTATAATATTCGTAATTATTTAACTCCTTTTTGTTCCTCTTTTGCTGCTTTTTTCAAGCGAACGTAATCTACTATGTCACAGACACATTACTCTCTGCGTTTGCTTTTTGTTCATGTCTTGGTACTTTTTCTTGTCTGGAATAACTTTTGTAAACATTTTATAAGTTTCTGTACTCTTATGAACACTGAAATTCACACCCACTCTCTGTGAAAAGGTTTACTCCTTATTGTTCTGTGTTTTAATTCGATTATATGGAGTTCACTAGGGAACATCATATTGTAGTATAATATATGGTCCTCATCTGACACTTCTGTCAAATCAAAGGCGTCGGGGAGTGGGGCTATTATTTACGGTTTTCCTTTTATCCTCCTTATGGCCGTTGACACCCACACTGTCGCCTCTTTTAGACCTCCCTTCTAGAGAAAGATCACCAACCTGCACACGGCTGAGTACAAGACAGTAGCCTCCTCTGACTCTTTATTCTCAGGCTTCTCCTGCTCCTTAGCAGGTTTATCTAACGTCATCCGCACCGTATTTCGAGTGAATAAGGTATGAAATGAAAGACAACACACCGAAGTACTACACCGCGTTAAGCCTGCCCTCTCGCCGGCTATATTTCTACTCGCTACATACACACCACGACTCTAACCACCCATCAGCGCTCAAAAACAGCTCGGGTACGCTGTTCTTTGTGTCATATTACGATCCAAGTACTATGACCTTTCATGTTGACGAGGTAGTACACTATATGTCTATCACCATCTAATATATTCATCGCTTGATGGTGTCTTTGGATGTCTTACACTGTCAGTACATTGGTCTTTGGCCGCAGTTCGCACTATTCTTATAACATCCTGACTCGCTGTTTTACCATAGTTGCGTAACTCCTTTGGCCCGCGCTGTTGACATATGCTCGGTATAAGACGTCAGACCTCACGATTAGCGTTTGAATCCGCGAACTGCGTTGTTTCCCTGAACCACATTTACAGAGTTGTGCTTTGCACTACCACGTTAGAACAAATAAACACACGGTTTGTGTAAAATTCTGGCTCACTCCGAGCTTGGCCGTGTGACCGGTTCTAGTAGTTTGCTGCGCCTTTGAGAACAATTTCTGGCCCTTGTTGTCTTTCTGTCCTGGGAGAACCTTCCGGTTGGATTTCATTCTTGCGTACCCAGTTTGTTTTTTATTTTGGTGCGGGTTCTCGGATAGGTCGTCATTTATGGCTCTCTATGTTGACCATGGAATTTCAAGGTTTTGGACCCATATTCTAGTAAGTGTGTATATGTAAGACACAGGACACAAGCAATAGAAGAATCTTGGTTAAACGACAACTCAGACATAAACTCTGCGGACAGCTTATAATCCACTAACCGTCTATTTGATATTCAGTTTTATATTAAAACGTCTAGTTATTTCACATCTCGGCACCCCAGTTACATGGTTAAATTGGTTTATCAGAGAAATATAAATTATAACGTCACTGATACTAGATCCAGACGGAGGACTACCCACACTATCTCCACGTTCCAAACGCGCCTTTGACCACGCTATTATCTGGATGCCTGACACCCATGACGCCCCAATATGTGACTCACCTAACCCACTCAGCTCAACAAACTATCCACCAATATGTCATTGCCATGACAAAGGTTTTTACCGATATCACATACCCATTGGTTTGGTTGCCTACAACTAAGAGATTTTCCCGTGCCATCCCGAATGCCAAACTATGCAGGACCTGGCCCTGCAGGTCCCTTCGGGCCATATTCAGTACCCTGCACCTGGACAGCGAATACACCATTGGGCCAAAAATCTGGGCAAAAGTCATGCCGTGTAGCTCAACAACTACCCAGTCACATATAACACATTCTCACTCAAGCTTAGTTCTTTCACACAATACAGGTTCAATCACTTAATCTTGCTTTGTACAATACCTCGCACACCAATCTGCTCTGTTTGTTCACTGTCAGTCCTTACCACCTTTCTTAATAAAGCTTGGAACACACTATGGATGACACAACCGTAGCACCCCTTTTCTGTAATTCGTTAACGTTGGGTTGTGGACCTCGGTCTGGTATGAGTAGCTTATCCGACAACAGGGGTCAGCATTTGATCATCATTACACCTTGCACGTGCTACATAACCCGCATACTTTATCTGCATCCTCTCTACATTAACGATATATTCTGTCAAATGCCTCGCACAGTGTCCTTGGGTCCACATTTGTTCTAGTTGTTACCCAGGTTTAGCTACGTTTGTCCTATATAAAGTTGCCTGATCCATCTCCCTGTAATCAAGTCGTACTTCTTTCTCAGCGCCCCACGCAAGCCTATAGATGGTTTTCTCATCAGGAAAAGACTGTTACATTTCTAGGATTACTTGTTTTATTCACCCATGGCTCCTCGGCACCGTCGAATGCCCGGTGCATCACGCCAATGCGAACAAGACTTAGCTCCGATATTAAACAACACCCCTCACAATTTCCCCTGTGCTAATCCATCTAATGACAAGTGCAAACAAGGCCATTTATCATTGTATGTCCCCATTCACGTTCCTTCCGTACACTCCATTTTGTGGTCCTAGTTCTTTTGCAATTTGCTTCCACTGCTTGCAAGACCAGCCCTCCCACCTGCAAAAAACGAGACATTCTTGTATTTTCTGCCTTCCTTGATATACTACGCTTATTAATTAGTGCAAATTCACTTTCCTGTACAGTGATAAATTACTACAAGTTCATCTGAGCCAGTTGCACGGTTCAATTTGCCAAAATGATGCGAAAGCTCTTGATTATAATTCGGGTGCTTTCCTCGTTTGTTCCCTCGAAGGACTGGCCATGGGGAACTATTTTTCCAGATTGTTATCATCAGCTGTCTTTATAAGGGGCTGTTTTGGGCCTATTCACAGTAGCACTACAGTTGATATGGACAATCTCCTTATCCCCGTTCACCAACCTTCCCCTCGTAAATGATCACGCCACTAGCATTTTATGATATAGCTAATCTCTAGTGATCTATACCCTATTCACCCATTTTTTACATAACGTAATGCTATAGTTGTATTTTCTCTTATCGCGCAAAACGTCTTGACGACTATTAATATGGCATTATTCAGATATTATTCTTATTATAAGCTTCCCAAAACCATGTTAAGAATATACGTATCCTTTTAAATGTGTGCATACCCAATTCAAAATAGATAAAGTGAGAGTTTCTCTATTTCATCGGTGTTTTGCAAACGACGCCTCTTCATTGCTTTTCTACAACTTTGTCCACATAATTCATCACATGTCAACGCGAAATCCGACTGTATCAGACTCTACATTTTAATGTGACGATATAATGCATTTAGGTAGGTATTTGATCTCGGAATTGTTGGCGACCATGGGTGTTGTTGACCCCTTTTTGGCGCAGTGTGTGAGTGAACATGAGTTGGGAAACCGGTCCCATTGTAGATTTGTGCAGACGGACTGTCGCAGCAGGTATGCTTTTCTCGAGCGACTTTAGTCGGTACTGTTTATCAACGTAAATATGGCTGTAATTTTTTTTTTGTGACAAGCAGTCCTGACCACAATGATGATTTTCGGCTATATTATCCTTCATTGTTTTTAGAAGCCCTGACATTCTAATTGAATTCTTGGCTAATATCACGCCAGGTCCTTCCCATTCGTCCTGGCCCATCTCCGCACCGCCATCAGCTCTCCCAGAGAAACCGTCAGGAATATGTCCTCCCTGCCTCACCGTCCATTCATGGTTACCTATGTACCCTTTTTATCTTCACCCTGGTTCCCCCTCCAACCCCCGCGGCGACTTTATCTAACAAACCGACATAATTTGAATAGTACACAGAGTAATCTTGCACAATGTTATAGCGGTAACTTTAATAAATCAGCATAAATCAGAAGTCTCAAATGGGTCTTTGAGGAAATTGCAACGTGTTGAATGACAGCGATTTGAATGGTCATTTTAGAATGCAATGTTAAATATGAATTTGTAAGTGATTGCCATTTTGTTTGGAGCAAAGCAAACATGTCCATTAAAAGATTAAATATCGAACAACATACATGATCTTTCTGATCTTTATTATTAAATCATAAATCTTCTAAGGCCTCTCATAATGGTAAATGATGAAATTTATTATGTAACAAGAAACACATTATCATTCAAAAGTTTGGGGTTGGTAAGACTCTTATGCCAACCAAGACAGCATGTATTTGACCAAAAGCAAAGTAAAAGCAGTAAGTGTTGTGAAATATTACAATTAGTTTTCTATTTTAACATTTTAAAATTTAATTTATTCCTTTGATGGCAAGGCTGAATTTTCAGCATCATTACTCCAGTCTTCAGTGTCACATGATCCTTCAGAAATCATTATAATGTGCTGATTTGCTGCTCAAGAAACATTTATTATCAATGTTTAAATATTTTGCTTAATATTTCTGCATAATATTTTTGTGAAAACGGTGACGCTTTTTCTTTTCAGGATTCTTTGATTTAATAGAAAGTTCAAATGACCATTTATTTGAATTAGAAATCTTATTTTAACACTTTGTCTTTACTGTATGAATGTCTTAAAAAAAACTTACTGATCTTTTGAACAATGTAAAAATCTTGACATGTCATTTTTCAGATATATGCAGTGCAGTTCAATTCAATGTAGATTCAAAGCATAACCATTCATCTGTTCTAATGTAGGAAAAGTTAAAAACAAAGATGTATTAGAACAACAATAAAACAACAGGTTGGTCTTTTATTTTCTTATTTTTCAGATTTATAGTCACAACAGTGTATGTTCAACTTTAGACAGTATTGCATGTTTCTAGCCATTATAGGGTTTTCCCCCTCCTGTGTACCCCCTTTTCCTTCCGGTGGGTGAATATGATCCGTGGATATGAAATATGCATATGAGATTAGAGAGGTGAAAAAGTCAGAAGGTCTACAGAAAGTCTCACTGATGAAGGCTTCTCATATCAGGGGACCAGTGAGGTGAGGGCGAGTGGAAACACAACTTCCTACTCAAGCCTGTCAATTACAGCGAGCAAGGGGCCCTTACTGATGACCCAAGAAAAGGAAGAGGTCTACTGATTCCACAAATATTTCTGATGGGGAATTTCACAGAATTGTGGGACTAGGAGGGAAGAGCCTGTCTGGTAAATAATACTGAAAGCCAACAGATACAGTTTAGACAGATACAGTTTTCTATTAAAGTGATTTTTTCATTTGTCCATAGGTATAAAACAAATATATTATACTATATATATATATATATATATATATATATATAATAGATCTATTGATAATATATATATATAATATAAAATAAAACTTTAATAAAATCTATAGTATATGGTATTGTAAAGAGGACATATATGATAAATGAAATCAGAAATCTGGATGGTGTATAGTATGGATGTATATTAAAAATATAATGACAACAATATAATGAATATATAATATAAAATATTGTATAGATTATATAAAATGATTACATAATATTTTATAATTTTACAAGCTCACGCATGAAATTCAGTGCTGTCTTTCTTGTGGATCTTGTCCAACATAAAATGATAAATTGCTTTAATTGTCCTCATTGGCCAGTAAATTCTGATTAAATGGAAAGTTAATGCACCAGTTTGTTGTTATGATTTATTGTCTGTTTGTAATTAATATGAATTTTTTTAATTGTGGACAATCACCGTATCGTTGTTTTTCACAGATCGCAGAACTGTGCTGCTAAATAACAGAAGATGCATTTCATGCAATCTGAGAGTGAGTAGAATTTAATTTTGGGGGTGAACTACAGCCTGAATATAGCAGCTAGCAAGTTACCATTGTAAGTGAAATGTCTCTCCTCACATTTGTGCCAATCATGTTAGTGAGCCCCCTGTTATTGCCCTCCCCTTTCTGAGAGCGAAACACCTGGACCGCTGTGAAAATATTTCGCCTGTAAAGGACTCAGTGCTGCAGGGCCCCATCTCAATAGCATCCTTCACTCTCATAATCAGTCTAAAGACATTATCCACTTAGTGGAGATGAGCTGAGGGGCTGCAGGGGATACGCAGACTGGGTAACACAGTTAGTCTAATGGCCGCCAAAGAGGGAGCAAGATGACTTTCAGTAGGGTTGGCGGGCAGGGGGGGCTCAGGGGAGAGAGGGGCTCCCCATGGGCCTGCTAATCCAATGCTTGCATTGAGGTTTTGATATCACTCTCATTTGGGGACAACAGCTTTTATAAGCTCTGTTGACAAGGTGCAGCCTAATGCAAACAGCCATTCGCCTGCCCTTAGGCATTCAGAAAAGAGCTGATGAGTACAATCTGGGTCTGAGAGAATGAAGTTGTTTAAACGGTCGGTGTGACCAAAGCATGCACAGGATATATTTTGTATTCCTCTATGGGACATAAGGGAAAAACAATACTAATATAATAATAATTATTATATATATACACTAGTGGTGGCAAAAAGTATTCAGTCAGCCACCAATTATGCAAGTTCTCCCACTTAAAAAGATGAGATAGGCCTGTAATTTTCATCATAGGTATACCTCAAATATGAAAGACAAAATGAGAAAAAAAAAAAATCCAGAAAATAACATTGTATGGCCGTTATTTTAAAGGAATTAATTCCGAACGTAAATTCCCGCGTACTGTAAAATAAGTATTTGGTCACTTACAAACAAGCAAGATTTCTGGCTATCACAGACCTGTAACTTCTTCTTTAAAAGCCTCCTCTGTCCTCCACTGGTTACCTGTATTAATGGCACCTGTTTGAACTCGTTATCAGTATAAAAGACACCTGTCCACAACCTCAAACAGTCACACTCAAACTCCACCATGGCCAAGACCAAAAAGCTGCCGCTCAAGGAAAGGACACCAGCAAACCCAAAATTGTCGCACTGACCCACCAAGCTGGGCAGAGCTGAATCTGCAATAGTGTACACAAGCCGCTTGCGTGTGAAGAAATCAACTGTGGGAGAAGCATTCTTAGAAAATGCGAAGGACATACAAGACACCACTCCATAATCTCCCTAGATCTGGGGACCTCTCCACGCAAGATTCACACCGTGGGGTCCAATGCATCACAAGAACTGGTGAGCAAAATCCAGAACCACATGAGGGGGAACTTAGTGAATGCACCTGCAGAGCAGCTGGAAGACCAAGTAACGAAAGGACTACCATCAGCTAACACACTGCCGAGCCAGGGCACTCAAATACTGCCCAGACTGACCCAGAAGATGTCCCCCCAGCTTAAGCCATACATGTCCAGAAGCCACTCTGCTTGACGTTTGCCCTATAGAGAGCTTTGAGATGTTTTTTATACAGAAGAGGATTGCGTTTAGGAGAATGTCATCTGCCGCTCAGCATGAAACCAAAATAGAACTTTTGGTTAAAAAACTCAACTTGTCGTTGTTTGGAGCCGCGAAAGAATGACTGACGGTCGCCCATCCCCAAAGAAACCATACTACTGATTGCAAGCCTGGGTGGGGTGGAACACCTCCTGCTTGGGGCTGTTTTTCTGCAAAGGGACCATGACGACTGATAACTGTAAACGAAAGAATGAATGGGGCCATTGTATCGTGAGATTTTGAGTGAAAACTCCTTCCGTCAGCAAGGGCATTGAAGATGAAACGTGGCTGGGTCTTTCAGAATGACAATGATCCCAAACACACCGCCAGGGCAATGAAGGAGTGGCTTCGTAAGAAGCATTTCAAGGTCCTGGAGTGGCCTATCCAGTCTCCAGATCTCAACCCCATAGCAAATCTTTGGAGGGAGTTGAAAATCCGTGTTGCCCCGCGACAGCCCCAAAACATTACTGCTCTAGAGGAGATCTGCATGGAGGAATGGGCCAAAAAAACCAGCAACAGTGTGTGAAAACCTTGTGAAGAATTACAGAAAACGTTTGACCTCTGTCATTGCAACAAAGGGTATATAACAAAGTATTGAGATGAAATTTTGCTATTGACCAAATACTTACTTTCCACCATAATTTGCAAATAAACTCTTTAAAAATCCTACAATGTGATTTTATGGATTTTTTTTCTCTTTTGTCTCTCATAGTTGAGGTATACCTTTGTTGAAAATTACAGGCCTCTCTCATTTTTTTTAGTGGGAGAACTTGCACAATTGGTGGTGACTAAATACTTTTTTTCCCCACTGCATACAGTGGGTACGAGAAAGTATTCAGAACCCCTTAAATTAAATTTTTCACTATTTGTTATATTGCAGCCATTTGCTAAAATCATTAGTTAATTTTTTTTCCTCATTAATGTAAAAACAGCACCCCATATTGACAGAAAAACACAGACATTGTTGACATTTTTGCAGATTGATTAAAAAAAGAAAAACTGAAATATCAAATATCACTTAAGTATTCAGACCCTTTGCTGTGACAACTCAGGTGCTGTCCATTTCTTCTGATCATCATTGAGATGGTTATACACCCACCTCATTCATTTGAGTCCAGGCTGTGTTTGATTATACTGATTGGACTTGAATGGGAAAGCCACACACCTGTCTATGTAAGATCTTACAGCTCACAGTGCATGTTAGAGCAAATGAGAATCATGAGGTCAATGGAACTGCCTGAAGAGATCAGAGACAGAATTGTGGCAAGACACAGATATGGCCAAGGTTACAAAAAAAATTTCTGCTGCAATTAAGGTTCCTAAGAGCACAGTGGCCTCCCTAATCCTTAAATGGAACACGTTTGGGACGACCAGAACCCTTTCTAGAGCTGGCCATCCGGCCAAACTGAACTATCGGAGGAGAAGAGCCTTGGTGAGAAAGGTAAAAAAGAACCCAAAGATCACTGTGGCTGAACTCCAGAGATGCAGTCAGGAGATGGGAGAAAGTTGTAAAAAGTCATACCATCAATGCAGTGCCTCCACCAGTCGCGAGGCAAGCTTTATGGCCAGAGTGGCCCACCCGACGGAAGCCTCTACTCAGTGCCAAGACACATGGAAGCCTGCAGGGAGTTGCTAAAAACAACCCTGAAGGACTCCAAGATGGTGATAAATAAGATTCTCTGGTCGGATGAGGTCAAGATAGAACTTTTTGGCCTTAATTGTGTGCGGTATGTGTGGAGAAAACCAGGCAATGCTCATCACCTGTCCAATACAGTCCAAAAAGTGAAGCATGGTGGTGGCAGCAACATGCTGTGGGGGTGTTTTTCAGCTGAAGGACAGGACGACTGACTGCAGTAGCAATCGGGGATAAGATGAATGCGCCCGCCCAAGAACAGGGATTATCCTGAGACTTGTTTCTTGACGAAAACTTCTCCAGCAGTGCTCAGGACTCAGACTGCCGGGCCGAAGGTTACCTTCCAACAAGACAATGACCTTAAGCAGACAGCTAAAATAACGAAGGAGTGTTTTCACAACAACTCTGTGACTGTTCTTTGTTCTTGAATGGCCCAGCCAGAGCCTTGACTTAAATCCAATTGAGCATCTCTGGAGAGACCTAAAATGGCTGTCCACCAACATTTACCATACAACCTGACAGAACTGGAAAGGATCTACAAGGAGGAATGGCAGAGGATCCCCAAATCTTTGTTGTTTTGACAGGTGTGAAAAACTTGTTGCATTTTTCCCAAAAAGACTCATGGCTGTATTATATCAAAAGGGTGATTCTACTAAATACTGAGCAAAGGTCTGAATACTTAGGACCATGTGAAATATCAGTTTTTCTTTTTTAATAAATCTAAAAAAATGTCAACAATTCTGTGTTTTAATTCTGTCAATATGGGGTGCTGTGTGTAAAATAATGAGGAAAAAAAAATAACTTAAATGACTTTAGCAAATGGCTGCAATATAAAAAAAAGAGTGAAAAATTTAAGGGGTATGTAATTACTTTCCGTACCCACGTATATATCTATTAATATATCTATATATATTACACGGTCACTCTCACCCTCCCGTAATCTGCTATGGTTTCATCTTCGCTTCCTCCCCCTAAACAGTTATCATATCTTGATGCTAACAGTGCTACTGATACCTTCTGCTCCACTCTTACATTTTGTTTAGACACTGTCTACCCCTTGTCTTCCAGACCAGCCCGTACAACCCCTTCTGCCCCTTGGCTGTCTGATGCTCTCCACGAACATCGTTCTAAGCTCAAGGCTGCTGAAAGGGTGTTGCGCAAATCCAAAAATCCTACTGACCTTAACGTATATCAGTCACTCCTCTCTTCCTTCTCCGCTAATGTCTCCACTGCTAAAAGGACATACTATCATAACAAAATTAACAATTCATCTAACTCTCGCATGCTCTTTAAAACATTTTCCTCCCTCCTTTGTCCTCCTCCTCCCCCTCTTCATCAACTCTAACAGCTGACGACATTGCCACATTCTTCATTAATAAAATTAAAAACATCAGAGCACAATTTTCCACACCACAATCTGTAAAGCACATCTTACCAGCAAACATACACTCGTTCACATCCTTCTCTTCACTCTCTGAGGCAGAAGTCTCCAAACTCATCCTTTCTAATCATCCTACTACTTGTCCGCTCGATCCTATTCCATCTCATCTCCTTCAAGCCATTTCTCCCTCAGTTGTACCTGCACTCACTCACATCATTAACACATCCCTTCACACTGGTGTTTTTCCCTCAGCATTTAGACAGGCTCGTATAACCCCACTACTTAAGAAACCCACCCTTAACCCAACTCTTTAAGAGAACTACAGACCAGTTTCCCTTCTTCCTTTCATTGCAAAAACACTTGAACGAGCTGTGTTCAACCAAGTCTCTGCCTTTCTCACACAGAACAACCTCCTCGACAGCAACCAGTCTGGTTTCAGAAGTGGACATTCAACCGAGACCTTGCTCTCAGTTGTTGAAGCCCTAAGACTGGCAAGAGCGGATTCCAAATCTTCAATACTTATTTTGCTTGATAGGTCTGCTGCTTTTGATACGGTTAACCACAAGATCCTCCTGTCAACCCTATTGGCAAAGGGCATCTCAGGAACCACACTTCTGTGGTTTGAGTCTTATCTCTCAGATAGGTCCTTCAAGATATCTTGGAGAGGTGAGGTGTCCAAGTCACAACATCTAGCTACTGGGGTGCCTCAGGGCTCGGTTCTTGGGACACTTCTCTTCTCTGTCTACATGGCATCACTAGGTTCTGTCATTCAGAAACATGGCTTTTCATATCACTGCTATGCTGATGACACTCAACTCTACCTCTCATTCCATGCCGATGATCCAACGATAGCTACTCGCATCTCAGCTTGTCTAACATACATTTCTTGCTGGATGAAGGACCATCACCTTCAATTCAACCTTGCCAAGACAGAACTGCTTGTGGTTCCATCAAACCCATCGTTTCATCACAATTTCACCATCCAGTTAGGCACATCAACCATAACTCCTTCAAAAAGAGCCAGAAACCTTGGAGTTATGATTGATGATCAGCTGACATTCTCAGACCACATTGCTAAAACTGCCCGGTCCTGCAGATTTGCTTTATTCAACATCAGAAAGATCAGGCCCTTTCTTTCGGAAAATGCTCACAACTCCTGGTTCAAGCTCTTGTTCTGTCCAGGCTGGACTATTGCAATGCTCTCTTGGCAGGTCTTCCAGCCACTTCTATCAAACCTTTACAATTAATCCAAAAAATCCAGAAAAGATTAATTTTTAATGAGCGAAAAAGAATGCACGTCACACCTCTGTTTATCAATTTGCACTGGAATAGCTGCTCGCATAAAATTCAAGGCATTAATGTTTGCCTACAAAACCACCACTGGCTCTGCACCCCTTTACCTAAATTCATCACTTCAGAGTTATGTGCCCTCTAGAAGCTTGCATCTGCAAGTGAACGTCGCTTTATGTGCATCCCAAAGAGGGCACAAAAGCACTTTCTTGGATTTAAATGAAATGTTCCCTCTTGGTGGAATGACCTGCTCAACTCAATTTGAGCAGCTGAGTCCTTATCCATCTTCAAGAATCGGCTAAAAAACACATCTATTCTTTCTTTATTTGACCCTCTAACTCTAGCACTTTCCATTCTAATTATTTTCTTTATATATATATAAAACATTACAGTGTTGTATAAAAATTATGAGCAAATAGGCCTTTGGCTGGCTATTTGGGCGTGACTGAGCGCACAGACACTATTGGTAGAGAGTGAACCTGGATGATGCTCATGAACATCAATGATGACTTTAGCTGGAAAAATGACTCTGTCGCTAGCTGTGTCTTATTTAGAAGGCTGCACCCTCCGGAGGTCGAATCCTCCGGAGGTCGAGTCCTCTGTAGGATGCATATACAAAGTGTCCTCAACCTAGAATTAAACGAGACGGCCTTCGTAGGACAGGCGGAAAAGGAAACCGGAAGTATCACGTTGCTATGCCAACACATTTAGAGCATCGTTGCGCTCTCACACTACTTAAATGAAGGAAATTATTTCTAAATTTGGAAAGTAATTTGAAAAAAAATGCTTTTACTTGTTTTATTGTGTTCAATATTTGAGGAGCTGCAGCGTACCTACAGCAAGCATCTATTAGAGAAAAAAAGGAGGAGGATATTAAAAACAAAGTTTATCCGTTTTTACCGAGGCGATTTAAGGCAAGTTGTAAACACCACATCTGCGCTTGTGTGTACGTTACATCTGCCGGCGCCGGCATTTTTCAAATTAACAACGGTTGTTCACGGCGACGCAAAGAATTGTGGGTTATCTGTAGCAGCGAAGGATACACCTCATGCATCCTCCGAATTCCCGTGAAAGAAGGTCGCATTCGAAGGTCGCATTCGGAGTGTCCTACTTGCTTTTCTGAAATGAGACAGCCTCGATGAGTATGCAGCCTTCGAATGCGACCTCCGGAGGACGCAGCCTTCTAAATGAGACACAGCTATTGTCTTCTTGCATTATTGACAAACTATTTTCCTGTTTGACATTGTAAAGCTGCTTTGACACAACCAGTATTGTATAAAGCGCTATACAAATAAAGGTGACTTGACTTCTTTCTATTCATCAAAGAATTCTAAAAAAAAAAAAAAAAAGTTTCTACAATAATATCAAGCAGCACAACTGTATTCAACTGTGATAAATAATTTAAAAAAAATTTCTTGAGCATCTTAGAATGGTTTCTGAAGGATCATGTGACACTGAAGACTAGAGTAATGGCTGCTGAAAATTCAGTTTTGGCATCACAAAAATAAATTACATTTGAAAATATTTTTAAATCTAAAAAGTTACCGTAAGTTGTAATATTATTTCACAATATTACTGTTTTTCTGTTTGTTTGTTTTGTACTGTATTTGTGATTGAATAAATTGGCATATAAGACTTTTTGCAAACTTTCAAAAACAAAATCTTACCTAAAATCTTGTATCACCACATTATATTAATTACATTACATTACTTACTCACCATCCACTCTTCACTGTCAACACTCTTAACAAGCTAAAACCCATTACCCTTGAGAGGCACCACATCCACATAAGTTATAGCCATTCACTCTCATTTCTCAAACTAGACAAGTACAAACTGTCTCTCTCCCAATGGAGTGTTAAAACTCATTCAAAAACTAACAGTGGGAACACAGCAAACTCTCTAAAGGGACATATAACCTCACTCCTCTTGGAAACACAAAGTACTTTTGCAGTAAAATTCCAGTTCCACTCATAGTGTTTTTCTTCTGTAGGATGGTAGGCTAGATTTTACTGCAACCATACCGCAATATTGGCTTCATGGGAAATCCACACAACTAATACAAAGCTTTTACAAGCGTACAGAACAAGCTTTCAATGATTCAATCATGAAGTTCAGTGTCCAGGCACATTAGTGGTACGTTCATTTGCTTGTGTTTGATGACGGCAGCAGTGGGTGCAGTGTGGAAGTTGTGTGTGGTTGTAGAAGTTGTGGGACGTGATTTACTGAAAAAGAGAAAAGTGTTCTGCTCTTGGCTGGAGGAGCTGTTATATGCAGTTAAACAGTTTGAGTCTCTTTGACACGATCATTTAAATCTGCTTCATTCTTCTGTGTGGACAATTAGTAAAACTTTTAAAACACTGAGTCTAGAATTGCTCAAATCCAAGCCCAAAGTATAGGACTGTTCAGTGTTCAATCTGACTCAGACAATAACATCAATGGTTGCTACATTTCTTTCCTCCAAAAGTGCAGATGCTATAAAAGACGCTACGTTGGTATAGCGTCAACACACCTGCCTGCAATTATCAAGTAACCCTGAACACCTTGATTAGCTGGTTCAGGTGTGTTTGATTGGGGTTGGAGTTGATATCTGTAGGAAGGTAGTTCTCCAGGAGCAGGGTTGGAGACCCCTGTTTCAAGTCATCTTGAGGCCCTCTAGTGGGCCCCGGCTCCCTGGTTGAGAACTACTGATTTGGGGGATTCACTCCCACATTTAAACACAATTGTCACTTCCAAAATTTTCCAGCGAGTATGTGGGTTTGGTACAGTGGTACTCTGCCCTGGGTTTTTGCATTCATCACATCATCAACTGGCAGTTTCATAACCCTTTCTCCACATATAATCATTGCCAAAGACATTGCGTGTTTGGACCAGATGTTTAAATTACATCTAAGCCCTGTGCTTTTCTTAATTCAGCTAATGAAAAAACATGTAATGGGGAGAAATGTTTTAAGAAATAAAATGCAGCATGTGCACATAAATCCACACACGTGTTCCTTATCTAACTTTAGGCCATGCAGCTCTTAGAAAATCCCAGAAAATGGTCTGGTGAAGTCTGTAAATAAAATAAGAGTTGCACACATATTGCCATATAGTCAGTGATAAAGACCAGCCATTGTACCCTCAGCCTTTCTTGGTGAGCCCCCTACAATAGCAGAGCAATGCATCTTTGTGTCCAAACAGCAAATGAGAAAAGAAAATGCTTGGCTTTAAACCTGTGATCAAAAACTGCATATCAATTAACACAGCATAGATAACAGAGCACTATTTTTTGTTTTGAAAAGAATTCTCTTATGCTCACAAAATCTCCAATTATTCAATCAAATTACAGTAAAAACAGTAATATTGCAAACTATTATTACAATTTAAAATAACTCTTTTCTATTTTAATATATTTTAAAATGTAATTTATTCCTGTGATGGCAAAGCTGAACTTTCAGCATCATTACTCCAGTCTTCAGTGTCTGATGATTTTTCAGAAATCATTCTAATATGCTGATTTGGTGCTCAAGAAACATTTATTATTATTATCAGTCTTAATATTGTGGTATACTGTGATACTTTTTTTTTTTTCAGGATTCTTTGATGAAACGATTTATTTGAAATTCAGTACAAATCGATTGATACATTATAAATTGCCTTTACTGTCGCTTTTTGATTTAGTAAACTTTTGAACAGTTATGTACATGGCCTTTATAGCGTCCTCGTGAGATTTTATGGCATACAAGACAAAAAATGTTTAGTAAGACATTAAAACAATTGAGATATGGAAAAACAGAATCCGTATATCTAAACATTAATTTGAGCAGTTTAAGTTTACAAAAATGAAATGTGACTTATTACGGCAGAATTATTGAATAAAAACAATGTAAAATCCACCACACCTGATCATACAATGAGGCTTCAATCCTTCCACTGCAGCTGAGTTCTGATGAAACTTCTCTGTAATACAAAGCAACGTCCCCAATGCAAATATCACACACTCATTTGGAATTCCGTCCCTGTGGTTTGTTTTAAGTGCTTAGGGCACCTCAGGTTTCTTATTTATCCATTTTTTTAATTTGTGTCATATAAACACAAACAGATTAGATAATAGAGACGAGGGAGCGTGGGATTAATTTTGAAGCGCTCATTAGCACGTGGCTTGTCTAGGATAATTAGGTTTAGTTTTCTCCCCACGGCCTCTAGTCATATTGCAGTGTGGCAGCTGCTTTTACAAGACCCCCATTCTCTGCCTGATAAGTGGCTGTCAATCAAACAGGCCTGAGTTTGGTAGCATAACATCTGCGGCCGTGGCTGCATCCTGAGTGGTCCATAGCAACAGCATCCAGTGTCTGGATCACAGGCCTCTGAAACGCCCTCTTCAGGCATCAGAATTATGCTGTACTAGAATAAAACTACAGTAAAGGCCCGTTCACACCAAGAACGATAACTATAAAGATAACTATATTAGCGTCCACACCAGCGGACAATATTGTCTGTTTATTCCATGCCCATGCTCGTCTGCTGCTTTAAATTCTTGAGCTCGTTATAGCAGGATTGATTCTGATTGGCTGTCAATGTTTTTATCATTCATCAGCTGGAAAAAAAAATCCAACGATATTGTTTCTCTGTGCCTTTATCGTTATAGCTGTGGTGTGGACTCTGCTATTCTTTAATATTGAGAACGATTTTTAGAACTATATCATTATCTTCCTTGGTGTGAACAGGCCTTAACAGTGGGCCATAGAAACACAGAACAATACTTATGTAAAAAGACAATTTATATTAGGATTATATTTTAAAAATATATATTAACTGCAGTCAGGTTTGCATATAATTGCATTCATCAATTTTTCCACAAGTTGGTAAATTGGGGGCTGCAAAGGTATGAATGGGAGTGAAAAAAGGATTGTATTTGTATCATTAAGAAAAAATTTATTTTAAGGACAATAATGTGTAACTAAATTATTTTTTACCAATTTAACTGTCATCCACATAATATTCTAATAATTTGCTGAGAATATATAAACTGACTATAGGTTAGGAGGGCTTCCTGCAACAGGAACCGTCATATTTGGGAAGATGAAGACGTAAATTATAATCCTGTCATGTTTCACAGAGCATGGTATCTATTTTATTGAAGATTTTGAAAACTACAGTAACAGCAGGTCAAGGGTAAAGCAGAACAAAACTGCATCTTCGAACATGAACAAAAAGGTATCAACTTTTTATGTCACCAGATATGAAAAAACATAATATAAATCTAATATTATTTGCAGACTGATTAGTAAGACACTTGCTAAAGTTCAAATAAAAATATTTTCCTGGTCATTTCAGCACATTCCACACAGTCAAATACAGTACGGCAAAATCATCCTTTTCTGTTAACATTTACACTATTCCACATTTGTGACACGAAAGCCGAGTTGAATAACTAGACTTGGCTAAAGTAAACCTTCAATTAATAGTTCCTATCTGAGAACCCTAATAAGGTCCAGAGTGATCCGATTCCTCTGAAGATCCACATTCATGACCCGTACCTCTACCCGCTCACCTGGGCCAAGAGCTAGGCTTCTTCGCCGCTGGTCAACAGGCAGTTTATCCGGAGTGATGAAACGCTTTGGGATGAGACCAGAACGTCCGACTCCAATGTCCACAAAGGCTCCAAATAAAGCAGTGTTTGTTACACGGCCCGTTAGCACCATTCCATCGTGCAGGTCACTCATGGACACAATTTCCCGCTTGAAATCTGCCTGCTCAAAATCTATTGAGAAAAAAAAAAGAGAGAAAATAATTAAGGTAAAGGTGTGGAATTCGCGTGACCAACTTCAACATGAGCAAAATGTAGGTGGGGAGTTTTTTTGCCTTCGAACAAAAATCACAAACTTGGATTCCTATTGAAATTACTGGAATTTCCGAAATTTCACCAAGCAACGGTCAATGTCACTGCACCATTAGAAACAAAGACGGAAAGAAGGAATGATAGAATGTTTAAACAGATTTTGTCTTTTTCCAGAGACTAAGATTGACATTAGCCTCCTTCCCTTCAAATCTTAAGCACCCTCCTCCAAACTGATCCAAGAACTCCAAAGCTAGACATTAGAAACAAGCTTCAGTTAATGGTTTAAAACAAATAGAATTACCAGGCCTCTCAAACCTCTTCTTTCTGAGTCCATTTTGTCTGTTTTTTGGGTGATTTTCTTTGGGAGGTGCTTTTTACATAAACATGGCCTCTCAGCAGGCTCTGCAGTCCAGGAAACATTCATCTCTGATTATTCTTATCCGGGACACCTCACCTAGAGCACTGCTCACATGGCAGTTATTTATACAGCTGGCTACAGAGCAGAGCCCATCAGGCTTCCACCCAGGGGAAGTGAGCCTGCAGCCTTCTGATGAGAAAGCTAGTGTCCTATCTAGTGCACGATACTGAGGTGCCATCTCATCATCTGGAGTCTCCTGCAACCGTCTCTGCTAAAGGTCTTGATTAAAATGTACAAAAAATGTTTTGTGGCATTTTCAGATTAATTTATTATAGTTTTTCCTCCACAAGAGTCCTAATTCAACTTCAACCAACACTGTCATCATCTTTTCAAATACAAAAATGAAACCCCCTCCTGTTCCCAAAGAAAACCTTTCTCTGCATGTAATGAACTCTGCTCCCCAACCCTGAAAACACGTTAAGACATTCATCTCAATTACAATCCTGTCACCTTTAATGAAACATAACATTTACTATCAACACCCGCAGAAGGAAAACAATGTCTTCTCAGATGTCTGAACTTAACATTAAAACCAGAAGAGGCGTTTGTTGTTTGGTCGTTTTTATTCACTTGGAGAGTCACTGGGGGATTTTAGCACTGAAATCAAGGCTACTCTGCTTTCCTCTTTACACAGCTTTCTCTCTCATTAATGATATATCTGTCGGCAGGTCTGCTTTAATAATGCGGGTCTTCCCCAAAATTATGCGGCAAGACTTCAAAAGCCTGGAGCGCCGCCCAGTCATCTCACAGACGAGAGACGGACTCAAGGGAGACAGGAGGAGAATCGTTATAAGGGAGGGAGGAAAAGAGAGCGAGATGCCAGCATTGTCTGTGATCTGTGCACCGGCCATGTTGAGAAAGTACTTTAATACTTTGGTTTGTGCAGTGCTAAACTGATTTCAAAACCTTCATCTGTGTAGAAACTTGAGGTACAGTAAACTTCTGCTATGAAATGTTGCCACAGGCTACGATCCGAACCACATCATAGAAAATTTTAAACGTTCATGCGCTGAGTTTACATTTGCCTGTCTGTCTGTATGTGTAGAGTCATCCTACATGTACATTTCTTAAAGCAACCAAACAAAAAATGAAAATTCATCATTTACTTTGCTGTTTGACAAATACCGGTATATATGATCTACCTTCTTTGGTGGAATACAAAAGGAGATATTTATATTAGATTGGCCAAGCAGCACACAGAAACGTGTTGTCAACCTGACCTCATGAGAAAACTATTTGAGTTGCCCATTTCACTTGAATTCATTCAAAACTACGATATTTGTAGAAAAAATGCATGCAAAAAAGAAAAGAAAAAACTAAAACTAACCTTTGGCATGTACGAAAATGAACAAATGAGATCATACAAATTATTATGGTACAAATTTGCAACAAATTCACCCAATTTAAAAAATGTTATGGGTTGCCATGAAAGTATGTTGGCAAAGCTGCCCAGACATTCAGCTAAACTTCTGCAGTAAGACAGTAAGTCAATGAGTCTGTAATTGCATGAGGGTGAGTAAATAATAAACGTTCATTTTTTGGTGAACAACAACAAGGATTTTTATTTTCTGCTGAGACAGTAGTTTTGTCTTCACTGAGCCCAACACAAAGAATTAATACTTTTGAATTGGAAATGTATTTTATACTTGCTTAGAAAAATATATATATAGATCTGATATAATATATATATATATAGAAGATATATATATCTATATAGTATAGTATGTTTTTCACTTGTTCTATTGTTAAGCCATCTTACTAAAGACTATCATAAGCCATTTTCACAATTTCAATAAAACCTCATCTATGTTAGTCAGATAGATAACATTATCCTGGTGACAAATCAGCAGTTTTCAAGAAAATTAATGTACAAAATTAACAAATGTGATTGTGGCAACAAAAAGTGAAGAGTTACTGTATATTAACTGTCCCGGGCCAGTGGGTAATCTTTATTTTTGAGTCCTGCAATTATCTTCAGATACAAATATTATTCTGTCCTGTATGTATAGGAAAAAGAGAGGGCACATCATAGATCATAGATTCTTACCCTGACGAATATCAAAGCCAGGTGGCTGAGTGAGTCCATCCACAATGAGCTGAAGAGTCTCAGGTGTGGTGTCCAGAGATTTGGCCAAGACATCCAGACCTCTGCTCTTAACACTGCTCTCAATACTCTGCCTGAGCACAGCACTGCCCATCTGATCCAAATTACCACCTATTTGAGACAAAAACCTGAATGAAGAGAGCAAGAAGAGAAAATTACTTTCTTGACAAGTGGAGAAACAAATTTAAGTGCATTTTATCCGTTTTTAAGGAGATTTCGTATAACACCTTCTGCAAACTTTATTTCTTATTCAGAAACACTCCACATACACACACACACACACACTTGATTCAGATGCTGTGTTAAGGCAGTGAGGTGTGTTGAGGTCCATGGGAGGTGGTGTCTTAAAGAATGGCTGTTTAATAGCCCTTCTCAGAGCCCAGTGCATGTGGAGGAACTCCCCCGACACTAGCGAGGAGCCTGAAGGCCGATACACGGAGTGGAGCAAAGACTGGGAGAGGAGGTAGATAGGGGAGGGGAGGTGAGACTAATTATGCCCTAAATCTTGATTTCTAGAGTCCCAGAGATGAAGACTCTGTCTCCCTCTATAAATCTAACCGCCTTGTGAGCACCATACATAAAAGGAAAAGGTTAGTGCTGAGGCTTGAGCAGTGAAGCAGGAACACAGACCAAACACAGCCAGCAAAAAAGATCTACACATGGCCTATTACTTGGCACAGCCCATAAGCTCTGGCTCAGGATGAGCATATTAATTCATGATGTGATCATGAACTGTAAGACTGAGACACTGGTTAACCTTCAGCTTCATACTGTGCTGCATAGTAGGTCTGTTAGGACCATATACTGCAAATCGAAAAATGACCACAATATGTAAATATACAGCATACTGTGTGTATGGGTGGCAATCATTAGGCAAATAATTATTAGATTTTATAGTTGCACCGAAATTGATTAAAAATAAATAAATAAATAAACGCCCAGTGGTGACACTTCCAGATTCTCCAGATGCCTCCAAAAAGAACAGCTTTATATTAGTGCTTTACTATTAAGCATAAAACAAAAACAAAACATTGGTTTTGGAACCCTACTATAGATATGCACCCGTATAAAAACACAAGTTTAGGTGTTCAAAAAAACTGCACACATATGTCAACAACTGTGCAACATAAAAAAAGGTCGTGGTTCAAAAGGAACCCATGTATATTTCTTCACCGCAGACCATAAGTATCCCTTCATAATTGTTAACAAATATTATGACATAATTTATGTACTTAACAGATTGAATCACAGCTCTGCTCATACTCATCACTAAAAAAATACCTGCTTAAAGAACCTGGAATGTGTAATTATAAAATTATTTTTATTAATAAACAATATTATTTTTAAATAAATTAATTCATTAATTTATAAATTAATTACAATTACTGAAACAGTGTGCCTAACATTTTCAGAATGCAGGACATTTGTCTGTGATGTTTTGTCCTGTGTTTGCTTGCTCAATAAATAAAACTATGAATAACTAGATTAGAATTCCAAAAGATTTTCTTAACCATAAGAACCATGACCATAAGAAATGTTCCCACAGTAAAATTGACAAATACCAACAAACCAATTAATATTATTTTTGTACTATGGTCAAAAATTGTTAAATGATCGATACAAAAATTATATACAATTCTGTCTAAATAAAAGTAAGGAAACGCTAAATTGAATAAAGTGAATTTAGGTATCACAACATTATAATACTGCTTGTGTAATTGTCATCATTTGTAAGTTGCTTTAAATGTAAATTTAACACATACTGATAAAAGGTCAGTCCATAATTCTTCAATTTGTCGTCATAAAATCACAAAGTTAGTGCCTAAATATTGTTCTCTCATCAGAGCACAGTGCCAATGAGTGATATAACCTCTACAAGGACACACATATCCTGAAGTGTGCAATAAGCCTGTATCATGGGGTCAAGCTGTCCAGAGGTGGCTGTGGAATGCTGGGGTCCTGGGCATTACAGGAATGTGAGTTTTGGCAAGAGAAGGGGGCAAATCTGCTGAGCCAGCTTGCTGATGGATGGCCGTCGCCGTGACAGCCTGACGCCAGCGCAGCTGTCCTCTATGTGACTGACAGGGCAGGTGGGTTCAAGCCCCACCCATTTCCTGCTGCAGACAGAGGGCTTGACAGCAACAGTGACAGGCAAATCTACTCACACTCGCTCTATTGTATTTACCCACACAATTTCACACTGTCTGAGCTCACAAACAGATACACAGCACTAATACACATACATACTGATCATTACTCCTCCTCGACTCACCGTCCTGAAAAAGTGTACGCTTGACAGGAGGGATGCTGGTAGGGTGTCATTTTAAATGGTGCATGTCCAAACATCACCAATACCTCCTGTAGATTTACTTATCTTGTCTAGGTACTATAAAATATGATCAAATAATGAAATGCAGTTTACCAAGGGATTTGAAACCAGAATTTCTATAGGTTAGATTTTTACAGTTTCAAAAAAAATGAAAATGATGCCTTTCCTGTCTAAAAAAAACAATGGGTGAAATATATTTCAAATTTACCAAAAAACGTAGGAACAACTGAAATCCCATGTACAGAAAAATCACATACTCTGGGTGGCCTTATAAAAGCATTTAGATTACATTTTATATATATAGATACTTCTCTTTATACAATACTTTTCCATCATATACAGTAAAAGTGTAAGAACAAGTGTGTTATGGCTGCCTCTGCATAAAAATGCAAATAAAGGCATGTATAGCTGGTTAATGAGAGATTGCATCTTCAGATTGCATATGTTTGCTGAGAGTGATAAAAGGGAAGTTGTGAAGAATACGGAGACAATTTGAGCATGTTTTATGCAAATGAATAACCTCTAGATTCCGAATAATCCACACAATTATTAAGAAATGAGACCCAATGATAAGGTGTAGTGGTCTCCAAAGCTATGTGCTTTGCTATGTGGTTGTTAGGGTGCTCTAGGTTGTTGCTAGGGTGTTGCAATGGTGTTCTGGGTGGCTGTTAGCAAGTTGCTAGGTGTTTCTTTAATTCAAAAGAATTTAATCCAACCCCCCAAAAATATGTTCTAAATACGGCTGGTGATAGGTGACGTTTTATAGTCCACCAGGTGAACAACATACCTCTCCTCAACAACCTGCACAATTCAAGTTATCATACCTTAACAAAAACACTATGGGATGAGTTATGCATCAACATAATTTCTTAGAGTTAAACCTGCTAAGAACAAACCAAAACCCATACATTTTCAATACTATGAACACACAGAAGTGCAATGCCAAAAGCAGCCTTTCTTGCTCACTTTGAAACATCTAACAGTTCTAGAGCAGAACTAGATCTAGTGAAACAAAAAAAATCATAGGCTCTGTTGGGCCTTTGAGTTATGAGGTGATGAAAACATGCAGTGACAGAGTAACAGAAACGCATGCACACACTGCAGATGAATTCCAGCTTGTCTCTCAAGTAAAAGATTTGATGAAAGAACTGCAGAACCGAGTCATTCAAGTGACATTGCATATTCAGCAGCCTCCACAGCAACAACAGCCTAATGGTAAGAAATATCAATGTTTTTTTTTTTTTTTAAAGAAATCTCTTATGCTCAACAATATTGCATATTTATTGATCAAAAATACATGAAAAACAGCTACAATGGAAATATTATTACAATTTAAAATAACTGTTTTCAATTTAAATATATATTTTAAAATGCAATTAACATGCTAATAGGACTGATTTGAAAAATGGACATCAAGAAAAATCTATTTTATAGATACTGAAATCAGCGGATGCTGCTTAATATTTTTATACAAACCTGATACATTCATTTAGAATTCTTTGCATAGAATTTTTTTTGAACATGTAACTTTTCCTGTGATTTGACAATTCATGCATAATAAGCTATTCAAGGTTCAATGTAAGCAGGTATTAGTATGTATGTCATATATAATATAGAATTAACATTAACTCGATTAATAAATGCTGTAAAGTAGTGCTTATCGTTTATGCATTAAGTCACACTAACAAATTTAACCTTATTGTAAAGTGTTACCAAATTAACAATGTATACAATGACAAAACTAAAGACACATCTACTGCAAACAAATCACCAAAAATCCTATTCCACATTAATCACCATATGGTGAATGTTAAAAATGATACAAAAAAACAGAACCAAATTTCCAGTGGAAAATTAACTGAAAAGTCAGACACAAGCATGTGTCCTGACAACACCTGCTTGTAAATGACTTTCACACATATACCTGTGCGTCTACCAGTTTCAACAAATTACTCAAACACTCATATTGCCCAACGGCAACTACCCATCATTCTCCACTGGTCCTGCACAGATTTCCGTGATGTTGGTCAGGGACACTGTGCTTCCCTCCAGCTGTCCCTCTGGAGCGCCAGAGTTGGCACAAGAACAGAATACAGATGGAGAGAGAGAGAGAGAGAGAGAGAGAGAGAAAGAGAGCGGAGGTTGCAGAGCTGAACTCTGAGTGATTTATGAACAGTTACATTGTGAGTGTGGCGGTGGCGGACGATTGGCCCAAGGGCTCAGGTTTCTGGAGGGGGTCTCAGCTGGGCTTATGTTACCCTCTGGTGTGTTAGTGTTTAGGGGGTACCAGTGCTCCTGCTCTTTTGGATTCAGAAGAGTGGAGTCGGTCATATCCTCCGGGCATAATGAAAAGCAGCTCCGCCGAGGAGCGTTGTGGAGGAGACCTCTGTTCCACAAACCATAAGCTACTGGGTGGGCCTACAAATAGAGGCTATCCAGACACAATGAGGCTGCTTTAGTGTGTGGTCCCCTTAGCAGTAACCCTGAAGTTAATTCGTTATCATCAGTGAATGTAAGAAATTTGATATCAACCCTCCGATGATTCAGTGACTGAGAAAAATGAGTTACTAATGCTGCATTGAAGATGATGAAGAGCTATTCACTTCCTCAGACTCACTTGGCAACTTTCGTAATGCCAGAATGGATATGTGTGTTGCTTGGTTTTTGAAGACAGAAAAGTACTCAAAGGAATAGTTCACTAAAGAACGAAAATTGTCATAATTTATCTTAAACTTGACGTGACACATCTAAAAACAGCACAATTGATTTAAAAGCTATACAGAGACTAAGATTTTCAGAGGTCTGTTCCTCACACAAAGCTATCATATGACTTCAGAAAACTCAGAACAGTGCAACAGTCATATGGATCACTTTTATGGTGCTTTTTTGTCATTTTGGAACTTGACAGCACCCGTCCCCATTTACTTTCATTATATGAAAGAGAGTGGCAAGGATAATCTTAAAAAGATCTTCTTTTGTGTTCCACAGAAGAAAGTCACAGGGGTATGAAACGACATGAGGACAAGCAAATGATGACAGAATTTTTATATTTGGGTGAAATATTTCTATACGTCACTACCGGGGCTGTTACAATATTTTCTTTACATGATTATATGATAAAATATTGATATTATTGCATTAACTACAGAAATTTTAAAAATAAATAAATAAAATGCTACGAGTTAAATTCATCTTTACCTTAGTTTATTTTGTGTTTTTGAGTTTATTAGGAGTGTAGGAAAGTGGAGAGAGAGTACATGTACTTTTATTATACCGCTATCTGCTGTGTCTGTGTAATCTGTTCCAGTTCCAGTTTGTTCGTGGTGATTGTGATTGCTGCAGATGTTATATCAAGGTGTTAGTCACTGAACACATAACAATCTACATCTTTGACTGTACATCTATGGCCCTACCTTTGTCTGCCGATACAAAGTATAAAGCTGATCATCCTCATTACTTGTGCTGGCACCCAGAGGGGGTTTACTCATCCAGTAACACATTTTTTTTGCGTATCGTTAGCAAACTATGGCTTAAGTTCTGTCGTTACCAACATAGTTCAACAATGTTTCCCGAAACTTCACAAACAGCATCACAAACTTACGTGGTTGGAATTACAGCTCTTGACACGTTTCAATCTATCTATCTAATATATTTCTAACATACTCAATGTATTTCTAATCAATCTAATATATTTAAGAATATATATTTTAGCATGTTAGCAATCAGCATGGTTTTTGAAGAGTGCCCATGTGCATAAATGTGTAAGGAAATGGCAGAGTCAAATAACATCAAATAAAGCAAAACGACAGGCAACAAAAAATAGTCAAGTAATCATCAGGTGCCATGCTTGTTACAGCACCGTCTCGGAGATCTCGAATCAATTAATTAGTAGAAGTTATTACTCCACCACCTGCGCATGATGACATCATTAACGACATATTGTTGAAACCATAGATATATATCTCATCTCTAAAAGGTTATCCCATTTCTTCGGGAATTTAAATTTCAGGAAAAGTCGTGACTAGTTGGTTCATTTCTCCAACATACTGCGGTAGTCAATTTGCGAGTTAGGTCGTTGTATGGGAAACATATTCCATATGGTTACTGGCACTTGATTATTTAAGATATTATCATACATGTGGGATTAACACAATATCAATATTTAATGTTGCAAATATCATGCTCTCCCCTTCATCCTCTCACAAATTATTGAAGAACAAAGAAAGCACTATCAGTTATTGGCTATAATAAAATGGCACGTCACAGAAACTGGTCAAATGAATGTGAGTTTATTTTGGTAGGAGGCTCCAATTAGAGCTCACATCAACCTTTGTTTCACAGCTAATACTTAAATACTAGAGATGGTCCATCAGGGGGGTCAGCGCTACATATTGTGTATGCACATTGTGTGTGTATGAGTGGGAAGTGGTGGGGCTAAGGGTATCAAGTTCATCACATTAGAGCAACATGATCCGCCATTACCGTCCGCTGGCCCACGCTTCGCCAAGAGCCTGACGTGCAACGAAATCACTCACAAAATGGAGGAAGACAAGCGGCATGTTTTCACAAGCACAATGTGTGACTGATTTAAGGCACTTCCTGTCCTGACTTCACAAATATTAAGCGCAAACCAGTCACTGATGCAAAGACGGGCGTATTTTCATTTCATTTCTATTCTCATTAACTGCTGCATTCATATAAATGAGAACGAGAGAGGAAGTGAAAAGGGCTGTCCAATAATTTGCAAAGAGAATGAGCTGGTGAAACAGAGGACAAGAGTGATGAACCCAGTGCATAAATGGGTTACAGATTGTTGGGAATATGTTAAGCTTGTCATCATCATTATAAAGACATCGCTCAGACGGTTCTGCTCGCATCATTAGCCTTATGATTCCAGCCCTGGCTGAAGATCGCAACATATTTGATAGAATTTATTAGCAATACCCAGAATTCCTCCCAAGCCCCCTAAAACCCTTGTTAAAGTCCGCTACATTAGCTGGGTGCTACATTACCAACTCAGCACTGCAGGTGGCCATGTTTAATCAAATCCTGTTTCTCCAAGAAAAATATGCCTGGGCTCATGATGGCAATTGGAGTGGAGCAACATCCATTAGCACAGCATTTGGTAACGATAGAGAATGGTGATAATACAGGGGACTACAAGGGAGGCTTTTCTGCCTGGTTTAGTTGGAAATGAAGCCTAACGGAGAGAAATTAAAACAAACAGATGGGGAGGAGAAGAGGGAGGATATAACAGGGTGAATATTCCCCCACTCCATGCCCCTAAGTGGCTTTATTAGACCTCTGACCCTAAAAAGCACCTCTGATGACAGATAAGGCAAAGAAGGAGTGGATGGAAAAGCATATGATTCACACATGCATATACAGAGGTGTCCACAAGTCTCAGACCACCAGTGAAGGTGTTCAATTTTAAATCTATTTAATCAATATTAATTTTTACATTTTGTTAAATATTAAATTTATTATATGCAACATAATTTGTAAAATACTAACTATATATCATCTATTAAATAATATATTAATAAGTCAAAATATAATTCTATGATTTAATAAACATATACATTTATAAAATGTATATGAATATAAAATTTTGTAAGAAAAATGTGTCTTGAAATTACAAAATAATCAAATAGAATATTATACATAATATATATAATATACTAACCAATTTTATACACACATTTATTATAAATTATATTGTATAAAGATAATTATAATATCAATTGTATATAATATAATTGACATTATAATTAGAATAATAATATCAATACAATAATATCAATATAAATTTGCATTTACATGCGATTAGTGGCCTACAAATAGTACAGAATCTTCAATTTCCTCTTAATTTAAGTCATAACTTTCTTTGTTTTACTTTTGAGTACACACACTATGCTACAACTGAAGCCAAAATACGACATCAGCCATGAAGGAAATGAAAAAAGTGAGTAATAGGCAGTGAATGTCTTGTTCCTAAATTATAGTTGCCATTCACCAATAAATCCTCCAAATTCCACAGCATTTGGATGCCTTGCCCACGGTTCATATTCAATTTTCAAAAACCTCTTTCACATGCACACACTGATTTTGATTTAACTTGCAGCTGTCATGCACGCAAGCACATCCAAACCACAGGGCATCCGTGTGCACATCTTCTGGAAGCAACAGGCACAAGTGTCAGATTGGAGTAGTCTAAACAGACTTGAGCAGCACAGCTGTGGGGAGAGCGTCATTCACTGCCAGAGAGTGCTGAGCACACGCTGAATGTGCTTTTCATATGAGTGGCAACAGCTTGCACAACTCTCACACTGAGCAACACGGGACCAGATGCTCCTACTTGAGGTAAACACTTGTTACCACTTGGATCAATCCTTAAGCAGATCCAATGATCATATGCAGTAGTGCAGTAATGTTATAGTTCAGTGCCATGCTCTGTTCTCACCTCAAGGCGATGCTGTAGGATTCAGGGTGGATGCAGGTTTGGTCCAGTGGGTTAAACTGGTTAGAGGCGCTCCCAGAGCCCTTAACTTTTTTCTTCTCAGCTGTCTGTTTCAGAGGAACCTTGAGGCCTTCGTTCCCTCCAGAGTCAATACTACTTGAAGCACAATTACAAAAAACATTGAGAGTAAAATGTCTGATTTATAAATTTGCTTTTACATGTGATTAGTGGCCTACAAATTGTATTGTGTATATCTTAAATATTTCTTTTTCATTTTTTAGACATTGTGGTAAGCTGTGCCACTTTTTAGTTGCCTTCTAGAAGAAGAAATCAGATCTTTCAATTCTGATGATATCATGATGCATTATAATACATATGGATGAGATTATGAGATTATCAACTGAAATTAGAATAAAGCGTCTATAACATATAACTATAAAATTAAAAAGTAAAAAATGGTCAAGTGACACACCTTGCCTTAAGTTGCCCCAAAAATAAGAATATAAATTATAAGTACATGAGTAAAATAAAAACAATCCCTTTCCAAATTCTTATTTTCTGCACAGCAATTACATTTTCATCAGTCAGCCAAAAGGTTTAATATTCAGAAAAATTTTATGCAAAAGTCAATTTAAGTCACTTGTGATATTAAAAGTACTAATAATTATTAATAATATTAATTAAATTAATTAATTAATTAAAGCTGCAGTCTGTAAATTTTGCCTCTTTTTCGCCATCTCTGTTTGAAATCCTGGAATTGCAGCATTGCGGAATTATCTAGCTTGCCTGTGTTGTGAGTCTGCACGGCTCCAGCACGGATTAATCGAATGTTCTGAAGCGTATGTGTGGCAGTCAGTCACCGCACCGGTGTGGATATTTACTGTACTTCGCAATCACAGATTCTAGCCTACGTCTTGGAATATGAACCAAATAAGAATTTTCACCGGAAGAATTTTTCATCTGAACAAGTAAGTAACATGTCTGCCATTTTTGTTCTGACCAACTGAGGAAAAAAGCTTTGCCATAAATCTCGCTACCAATGGTGATTAAATCTAAAGATCGGTTAGCTCACATCACATCAAACCGTTCAAATTATTATTATTGTTATACTTTATTCTCAAATGATTAATGTTAACAACATCAGCATTGGTGACTATGAGTATAGTGTGTATTAGTGTGTAGATCTCAATTTCTACAGTCTAATCTAATTATCATACTCTTCGAATTTCCTATTAAGAAATTATTTTAACCCAAAAAGCAAATTATGCTCCCTTCGAACTGGTTTTCTTTAAAATACAAATCTTTGTAATCCCAGGCTTTCTGTAATCAGATGCACATTTAAAACTGGAATAATTTAATTTCAGTCACGTGTGTTTCATAAACACATAATCCTTTATGGATTACAATCCGCCATCAAAATGATACATTTAATTATTCTGGCTGCTGTGAGAAAAGGCTATAAACGATCGGCCACCTGCAAGATCCTCACATGCGATAGCCTAGTAGCCAGGACAACTTCTTTATGTTTACAGACGTGATGTAATGACGCAGCGGCATGCTCGAACTTCCCACAAAAACCTACCCATACCACTCAAATTAGAAAACATTATTATAAGCTAACCGTTGTGAATCGGGCTAAAGTAAGGCGATAGTTTTGAAAACTGGCTTGTTATGTACTTGCTCAAATATTGATTTCGGATTATTTTTAACTAAAAAAAGTTACAGACTGCAGCTTTAAAATGAATTAACAATTGTAATAGTATTTTTGGCATTTGTAGGCAAAACTCACCATTACTATTGGTTAAGCCACTGGCACATCTTAACCAAAGCACATATGAAAAATGTTTAATTTAACAACTCATGGCTAATTTTAGAGAAATAATTTATATAATTTTGCACACTGGCATTTAAAAAATATATGGTAATGTGACAAAACATTTTTTATTTCAGATTAAGGGGGCGACACATCTTATCCCACTCACCACTACATGGTATAAAGGTAGCTTGGTGCAAAAACATGTAACTGTAGAAGTGGTATGAATCGGCCGTGTACCTGCGTACTGTCTCAGGGTTGATCCTGATGAAGCCGGCACACTGTTGAAAGCTCTTAGGACCAAGGCCTTTGACCAGTTTCAGCTGTTCTCTGTTGAGAAAAGGCCCATTCTTTTCTTTCCACTCCATTATACTGCGTGCTCGCCCTGCGTTCAGACCTGCTATGTGCCTGATAAAACAAAACACATAACTTAAAAAAAAAAAAAAGGAAAATCTTACCTCAACATTCAAAACAAATAGGATTTAAAAATGTTTTCTTCATTTTTTCACTAATGGGCTAGGCTAGCAAGTATTGCTATTTTTCTCTGAAGTTCAGAAACGTCCTTAAAGACACCTTTTATGCTTTATGCAATGAAACTTCTTAGGTCACAATATTTAAGTGATTTAAGTGATTCTTGAGTCAGATATAAGTTATTCGGTCCAAAAAACCTAAACTTAATCTCTCACATTTTCCCGCTTGACCAGCAGGTTCAATTCCTGTTTGTTTTTGGAATTAGTCATTGCTTTATATGTCAATACCCAGCATTAACCACACATCCTGAATAAAGAGCTTCACAGAAGTCCACCCAAGACCATGGAAATTCCTTTTCATATTTATGTAATCCCTACATGTTCACAAACAAGAAGTCAGATATTAGTCAAATATTGAGAACTTTTTCCAGCAGAATTACCAAATGGCTGCTTAAGATCTTATAATCTTTTTGACCTTTCCATACAAAACAGAAAGGCATTGAGATTTTATTTTTTATTTTTTGTGAGACTGTATGGGCAATTCGAAGTGGCAGCTCCCCTAAAAGCAGCTATGTAAACATTGTATGTCATCACTTATAAATAAGGGGCGAATAATGCTGGAGCCACGAACATGTCGTCTGGAGCTCTGGTACAGAGAGCTCATTTAAAGTCAGGTAAACAGATGACCTGATCCCTACCTCACGAGCATTTAACCCTGCCTCTTAATGGGATCACACAGCTTTCCAGCTCTGAATAGTGATGTATAGGTGTCTAAGTACACCATAAGTTAAAGGCATAATTAAAAGTTAAATATAGAAATCTGATCTTTGTGAAATGCATGCACTTCAGTCTAATGCTTACATGTACCTGAATGAATGCATTGATGAAATATGGAAGTGTATGTGCTTCATCAAAATATGTTTTAAACTCACTTATACTAACTCCTAGTGTTAAGCGAAAGATTTTTTTTTTAAAGAATAAGCTGTGTAAATGAAAGCTAACCTTTCGAAGGCACATCTAGCGGCATGATCCTGATTGTATTGCGGAAATATATTATTGCACGTCACTGTTTTCCGTAGTGCAAACAATTTGCAATTACTCACAAAATCCTACAAGGTATTAGGCAGAGCAAGTTGTAATGTCTGAAGGGGGGGGGGGGGGGGGGGGGGGGGGGGGGGGGGGGGGGGGGGGGGGGAGGGGGGGGGTGTACATTTCAGTTTTTTTTTTTTTTTTATTTTTTTTTGTTTCTGTAAGTTTATGTGACTAATATTCGAGGCTATATATCTAATTTGTGTATATGTTAGCGAGCAGCAATGTTTATGTATGTAGATCACAATGTTTGTGTGTAGTGGGGATGTGAAAAGACGTTACGGTGCGTGCGTCTCTGAGTGCGTGTGTGCGCAGCATGTAGTGTGTCAGACTAAACAGAGTGCTAAGCAATAACGGGGAGGCGAGTGAGAAGTTGCCATGTTGTGACTTCTGCTGGAAAGTATTTGGCCTCTACCATCATCACGTCTCTACAGATGTTGATGTCCACTCCCACGAAGCTCACACACTCCTGCACCACCCCATCCAGCGCTGCCCTCAGCAAACTCTGTGACACGTCGTGCTGGAAACAGTGACCACAGTCTTAGAACGTGTGTTTGTGTAAGAAAGGAGAAGGAAGGGCTCTGTTTTTGACCTGGCCTCTGAAAATGAAATCAAACACCTTGAAGATGTTTTTCTAGTATGTTGACTTGATTCAATCACAATTTTGACGTACATTAAAAGTTCACTAAATCGCTATGGAAATAATTAAAACAGTAAAAGTTCTACTCCGTGTCTTTTGAAATGTCAAGAACTTGCGATATCTCAGCAACAAATCGTGCTGTCTCAGTCACTTTCCAAAAACAAGCCACTTTGCAAGGCCAATGTTGTGTCATTGGCAATCAAACGGTAACCCTAAATACTTTGCGGTGTTCATGCTGGTCTGAGGGGGAAAAAAGAGACAGCAGAATAAAAAGGCAGCCAGTGGATTGCTTTGCCTCAAGAGACACAGAGAGAAGGTCTGAGGCTGTTTTCATTGGAAAGCATCTGTGACACTTCAAAGTCCTCTCACAGGAGTTTTCCATTAAGTGCAGGGAATTGATAAAGTTAATCCAGCCGAACTTTTCACACTTTGGAGGCGGTTTTCTAAAATGGAGAAGGAATTCAAAGCAAAGAAAACCGCAAGGCCAAATTCAAAACTGACCAAAATTAGGAGCAAGCAGGGAATTCTGACAAGCCTTTGTCTGTCTTGCATTGGGACCAGTATCCATATGGAAGAAGTTAGACCCGTGCTTGAGACCTGCTAAGAAGAATGTGCAATTCTTCATTTGGGAAAACTCATTACAATGAACAACTTCTCTACTTTTACAAGATTTTAATTTTCATGTAATAGTTACAGTCCACCATGGACAACATTCAAATTTAAAGTTGCGATGAAACGGAAGTAGCAACAGGTCTTTTCATATCATGAAGTACATCAGAGTGAAATGTATTATCAAAAACAAAAAACATGTAGGGCAATGATTGGAGATTGTTGACTGGATGTTTTAAGTGCAGAAGTCTGGCATATGTCCCCAGACAGAAGTCTGAACAAACATAAAAATAAAATAAAAAAGATACATATGCATACATAATTCATTCACAATAAGATCAATAACATGCATTTAGAAAACAGATGAACTTTCATTTCATGCTGACTTTAAAGTGCCCCTATTATGGGTAATGAAAGGCTCATATTTTGGTTTTGGGAGTCCCCAACAACAGGTTGGCATGCATGCAAGGTCAAAAAACACTTTCATTGTCTTATAATATGCATTTATTTTTACCTATTTGCTCAGCGACTCCTAAACGATTCGTTTAACGATTCATTTTTCCAAACCCCTCCTTTGCTTGACGCTAATCTGCTGTGTTTGGTCCGATTGATCTCATGCTCATTTCATCGTGTCTGTAATGCCTGATAAAGCAGCGTTTGTGAGCGCAGTGCTGCTTTCAGTGCTTTGTGTACAGCATTACCGGGGAAACAGCTATTTTTACCGCTCCAAAAGAGGCACCTAGTGGCAAAGAATTAATTTGCATTTTCATTCAGACCAACGCAAAAAACACAACAAGTGAGCGGGCAATATGCTATTGTTTCATGTTGACGTCAAATTGAAACGGCTTGGGATTCGTTTTAAAAACGACTCATTTCAATGATTCAGAGTCGACTCTTTCTTTTGAGAGACAATAACTTTATACACGGTGCACTTTCAGATTTAAAACATGCCCAGGATGTTGACATTCACTTAGAGCTGTGTTACACACTGCATGAAAGGTAATTTTTAAAAATCCATAATAGGGCCACTTTAAGAGGACTAATCTGTCTAGTAAATCCATATGAAACAGGATATACGTTAAAAAAACGGCCACTTTAAGTGTCGTTAACTCCTATGGACTTACATTTGAATGCAATGCACTTATTGTGTACATACACATTTTAACATTGTACTTCTACATATTTCTACATTGTAAAAATACCTTTCTGTATGTACAGCTATAATTAATTTCTGTAGTTTCATCTGCAATTACACTGCCAACCCTACCCCTACACCTTAACCCACCCTAAACCTCACCAAACCAACAAAACCTATCCCTAACCTTAACCGTATCCCACCTCAATAGCAGTGTTTTGCCATTTAACATTAAAAATAGGTACATTGCACCTAACAATTATTGATTGATTGACTGACTGACTGACTGACTGACTGACGCAAGTACAGTACATAGCGGTTAAAGACACCTAATATAAAGTAACCAAAATCTAAACTTTATACTGTACATCTATGCCTCTTTAAAATTTCTAGCCATGGACATATGGGAGTTCAACACAATGAAAAAATAAATGTAGTTAAACTACTCAAAAAGCTCATTGACTCCAATTCCATCTACAACCTAAATAGATTCAAAGCTCTTTTGATGAATTGTTGAGCAAGTGACTTTTGAAACACCCACCCGTTTATGGTTGTTAAAGGATGATGAGAAACTTTAAGAGGTCAAAATACTTTTCTCTAATTTTATTTTTAATTAGGGGAAACCCCAACATTTAAAAGAATAGCAAAAGACAGTTTATGGTGGTTTGGGAGTGTACGACATGTATTGCCCATTCTGTGTACTTTTCTGTGTGTAAATTTACAGTGTAAGTAAGATCTAATGCTTTCAAGTTGTATTTGTGTGAACTAGTGTGTCATTGTGTTTGTGTGAATACAAATTCAGTAAATTAAACAGACTGAGAAGCCCACAGGTCTCTTATAACTAACTCAAAATACACATTCAACCTCCCTTGTGCACATACGAATACACACAGGCAGAAATAATAAACAAAGACATAGACGATATATTTCCCTCATATTTAGACATAGTGGATTGCTTTCAGAGAGTGTTAGTGTTTGAAATTACACAACCAATTGTGGGGGTGGGGGGTGGGGGGTGGGTGGGGGGGGTGGGGGGTGGGGGGAAAAAGTAAGAAGTGGGTCTGAGATGGTGTGGATCGGGATACTTTATCCTAATATCTTATATTGTTTCAATCATTCTGGGACATATTACAAATGAACTTGCTTCATCAAGAGGCCAGTTTAGCTGGTAATGAAGAAAAAAGAAAAACACATGAAATGGTGTAGAAAACCTTATTCTATAACTAAGCACATGTTTTCGTGATACATATATGGTGGATATTCAGTCATTGAAGACTGACTGTTAATATCCTTCCATGGCAATCATGTTTTACATTAAACACAGAGCGACGCAATGTGCTAGCTAAAGAACTGCTTTCCAATGTAATAAAATGCAGTACATTTGGACTGTGAAAATGTGTCCATCAAAGCTCAGAGAACGTCAAAGCGGTCTTAAAGAATTTGAATATTGCAAACTCTTCGCATATCTGCCTGTTTGTCCACACAACACTGTCTGTCGAAAGCAGGCACCAAAGCACTCCAAGAAGAGGTGTGATAAGAGATGTATGGGATAAGCAGACTTCTCTTTTCTTTGATGGCTGAAAGAATTTTGTGCATGGGTTGAAACTAAATATTAATAAACAGGAAAAAAATAAAAGAAAATATTTTGGATTGGAATAGGGTACTTCATATAAAAGTATGACTTCAAGGAACCATGTTTTCTTGCAGTGCAATGGAGTTGAGGTGCTCATTTCTTTGTTGACAAACAGAGTGATGGAATAGTATCCTATTAGATACAACTGAAATGAAGATAAATAGACATGGATTAGACCAGTGGTTCCCAACCCTGGTCCTGGAGGCACCCCAACACTGCACATTTTGCATGTTTCCTTTCTATGACAAACCAATTTCAGGTCTTGAAGTCTCTACTAATGAGCTGCTGGTCTGAATCAGGTGTGTTTGATTAAGGAGACATGCAAAACGTGCAGTGTTGGGGTGCCACAAGGACCAGGGTTGGGAACCACTGAATTAGACCAACACAATGGTAACATCTGTGGGTTAAGGATGACTATATGACTATGAGATATTGAATGACTGCTAAGCAGTGGAGTGGCTGAGTTGAACGGGTTATAGCAAAGAGCAGAATGTGTGTTTTGACCTGACAGGATCCAGATGACTGCCACTGGAACAAGGATGTCTGTGTGATAAATACTGTCTAGCCGTATACAATGGAGAAATCTTAACCAAGCAAAGACAGAAAATCGTTCATCACAGACTGGTAGAGAATCACACTTTTCTGCACCAGCTTGTGCACTTGATTCAAGTTTCAGTTAACATAATTAGTAATGTTTTTTAAAAAACAGTAGCGGCATTGAGATCTCAGCACTAGACATCCCCTGGGAATAAGTGTGAGTGTGAAAATTGAAGGATCTGTCTTGAGGCTTTCAGAAGTCCTGCACTTTTTTGTAATATTGCCTCTAGTGGTTAATGCGGTTCATTGCAACAGGCCAATAGTCAAAAAAGAATGAATATTATTTTAGTATCACCTCCTAAATCTAGTCGGTGATACACAAATGCTGGAAAAACAACTGTAATATTAGACGGCCAAAAATATTTATTGCACAAAAAAAAGCCTTCATGTGGGAGAACACCACTGGCTGCAATATTCTGTCAAACATTTTTCACACGTTTCCTTTGTAACCTTAGAGAGGTGAGAAATATATGTACACTACTGGAACACATGTGTTGAAATGAAACATGAAATCTAAACAATAAACATTAGAGCCTGAAGGCAGAAGCTGAGATATTCAAAGGCAGCCCAATCATTCCTAATGAACCTCGTTTACTCTGAAAAAAATACTCAGACATACAACAGTTTATGGCATTTTCCCATATGATGCTTATTGTGATTTCAAAACAGTCACTCATCAGACTTATCACATCACCACTGTACAAAACCAGATTATTATACTACAATCACTGACAGCTTGCTAATAATCAATAAAACAGTGCAGACTCGAGGTACTTCTCACAACAAACAACTCCTTATTTTTAACATACAAAAGCCTGTTGCCACATAATAGCCGGATGCAACCTGAGAAGTGTGCGGACAGGTTCCCATGTAGCTGCTCCCAAACCCTAAGGTTAGCTTTTGAGTACTTGGCAGCCGGTCGACTGTATAAACTGCCTTGAGCGTGGATGGAGCAAAAATTCTCACAGTCCTTGAGCAGGCTGATAGAGGAAGACACCCAAAAAGTGTCGCCTGCGGACAGTTTGGAGCTCTGCTGATGGAATGCACACTCATTAGAAAGCCATCAATCATCACGACCCCACCAGATCTATTTTTAAAGGCTGTTCCAGGAAGCTACACTACTTTACGAGGCGGGACGCCACCACTGCGATATTAGCGCTCACATACTGCAAGAAAAAGTCAAATGAATGGCATATAATGGAACAAGAGAACGGACAATTATCTGTCAGGCCGTCTAGCAATGCAGGGTCAGTAGAGTGAATTAAAATGATAGTTCATCCAAAAATGAAAATTCTGTCATCATTTATCCACCCTCATGTCATTCCAAACCAGTATGACTTTCTTCTGTGGAACATAAAAGATATTTTCAGAAATGTGTGTGCTTTTTTTTTTGTCCATACAGTGGAATGGTTTGGTTACCAACATTCTTCAAAACACCTTTTGTGTTCTGCAGAAGAAAGTAAGACACACAAGTTTGGAATGACATGAGGGTCAGCAACTAATATAAGAATTTTAATTTTTGCATGAACTATCCCTTTAAGGCTTTAAAAACACATCAATCACTTTGGACAAATTGAACAAAGCTGAACAAGAAAGTAAACATGGGCTGAATTTGTTGTGGTTATATTTGAAATATCAACCTAGACACTTTGACTGTTTCCAGTAGTAGCTGTTGAAAAAGGCTTCGGCTTTCACCCACATCATCTCTCCAATCTCCTGTCAATCCTACTGGATATATCTAAGACTACATAACCATTTCAATTAGCGAGTATAAAACTGAGCTGCATCTGGTAGAGCATACGTTAAAAATCAAACCAACATCTCCAGCAGGGCCTGAGAAAGACCATGCTTGCCTAAAGCCGATATTAAGCTTTCCATCTGTCTTCAAACGCACACGAGCCGCACTCTCTGGTCCTCGCTCACAGTAGGAAGAGCGGCTGACAGCTGAGCTCTGACATGGCTTAGTGGTGTGGCAACCCTGAAGACAAAACAACCAAAACTCAATTAAAGCATTGGGGAATAGGTGAAGAAATGTGGTGGGAGTTCACATAGTTTTTAAACCTGCCCTCTGTTTGAACAGACACATATCCCGGACCCTGATATACCAAGTATAGAGCAGAGGACGGGCCAGTGGTAACACAAATACGCATTACATTGCCTCACCAAGCCCAGCAGAGCCACGGCGAGGTCTCCAACCCAAGTCATGCACACACGTATGCACAAAAACATATGGGCTCACACAAACCACGAGATTAAATTCAGGTGCGAGGACCTGTTTGGCTTGGATAGGCCCCAGCGCCCGAACAAAGTGTGTCTGTCCACACTCAGCCCAGTTAACAGGTTTTTTTTTACAAAAAGCTGCCACTCTGAGATGTCAATCAGTTCTTCTCTCCTTTCCCCACCCTCATGACCCAACGTAGATCTAACCAGCTGCAGGCTCTGAAAACACACTTCCCAGAGAGAGCTGAACACACAACGATGTTTGACTGGGGAGATCCCTTTACATACCTCCCAAACCTCTGCCTTCAGCGTAACCAGAGACCTACGTTTTCAGCAAAACACAAAAGCTCCAAAACAAGGCATCTGAAAACAGCTACAGATGTGCTGACAGTAGTGTAAGAAATGACAAGGCCTGACAGAGCTTAAGTTATGTTAAATCATCTTTAAAACAGGCTACAATTTCTACCTGACATTAGATTTTAAATGTGCAGTCTTGTCTTCCCTGCAAGGTCATGTAGATGTGTGTTACTTATGAAACAATCTCAGACATCCTAAAATCTTGCAATAAGTATTAAAACTTCTCTACAGGGTTCCCACACTTTTTGACCAATGAATTTCCATCTTTCCAGTCATTTGAGAAAACCTTATTTTTCTGATTCAGTTTGAGCCCATTTGTCAGATTCATTATAGGCGCTAACAGAAAACTGTATATTGACCATAGAATTTTCCGGGACTTTTCCAGGATCTTTAGTCATTTTTGACTATGGAATAACAAATTGTGATTCAGTCCAATTCACCAGCAAGTACACAAAACATTTGATAGATTCATTACAGCACTTGGAGAAATATATTAACGTCCAAACGTTTGGGATTTTTTAAATCTCTTATGCTAACAATGCCTGTCTTTATTTGATTGAAAATATAGAAAAAATAACAATTTTCTCTTTTAATATTTAATTTTTTTAAATATTGTCAGAATTTTTATTTAAAAAACCAAGAGCATTTTATTTTGAAATATAACTTCTTGGTAACATCATAAAAGTCTTTACTGTCACTTTTGATAAACTTTACGCATCCTTCATTAAAATAAATAATTAAATAAATAAAAATACTAACCCTAAACTTTTGAACAGTAGTGCATATTAATAATCCAGGACTTTTCCAGGATCTTTCCAGTTAATTTGTGATTACTGAATAAGAATTTTCATTATGATTTAGACTGGTTTGCTAATGAATCAATCAGATCAGCTTGGAACAAATTTGATAGATTAAAGTATTGACTACAAAAAAACGTAAATCATAACAAATCTTCATACAATCTCAAAATTTAGTCAATGGCAGAGCCTTAATAGAAAAAAATAAGCAGACTGTATATTCACTACAGACATTTCCATGACTTTTCTAGGCATTAAAAAAACTATTTTACAATTCCCTGAGGTTGCCACAACCTTACAAACACTGTACATAAGAATTATTCAAAGCTTGCTTTGCTCCATTAAAAACACTGTGCATGAATTCTAAAAAGCATTCTGGCAGTAAATCAGATTATGCAGTTTCCTGGCAGTGGACTGACATTTTAACGACTAATTCTGACACTTTTCTCACCTACAATCTGCTCCATCTTTCCTTTACCTCAGGTGAAGCCTGGAGACCAGGTCTGGAGTCAGTAAACACCTGTCAAACAGAACATGAGAGCTGCACCCATGCACACTGCACTACTGGACTCAACCATTAAAGTCATGAGAAAAACACATACAGTATATTAGTCTTCTTTCAGAGGTTTGCTACGAATGTGAACAGCCATAAAACACAAAAGATAAAGATAATTGTTGTAGACTTTACCCAGGAGAGGGAATTAATTAAAATTCATACATGTAAAAGATGGAAAAATGTATCATGCAAAAACACCGCTAGATCAGATATGATTAGAAAGAGTGAAGATGTTCAGCAGAGTGCATTACTTTTCCTTTTTCCCACGCAAAAATGGACTCAGCTATCAATCATCATCAGTCAGCTTCCTGTCAGTCAATACTCACACCACCATTCACTCTTTTCCGTTTTACCCTGAGGGAACAGTCTCAGCAGGCCCATTCAAAAGAGAAAGCCTGACATCACTGGTGCTTTTTCATTACACAACCTTCTAAACCTTCATCAGAAACTTTTTTTCCCAATAGATTGTTTATTAGTGTTCTGAACATGGGATAAACTCTGTAAACAAAACTATTTACTAAAGCTTCACCTGTGTGATCAATAGAGTGGTCCTTGTGGGAACAAACATTCAAATGTAACATATTTTGTAATTCAAAACTGAAGTACAACCTAACATATGCATATTTCTGCAGGTGTTCTGAAAAAAAAAACATTTATAAACACTGATTAACATAATATAATAATAGAGAATGGCTAAATAAATAATAAATAAATGGTTTATTGCGGGTTTAAATGTTTGGACTTGAAAAACACACGGGATAGTGCATCAAGGAGAGTGAAAGTTTCCTTAATATCCGGGGGGCGGGGGTGTACGGTGTTTTCTCTCACAGCTGGGGAAAATGGTCAAATGTGCCCTCTGGGACCTTTACGCAGTTGGGAAACCTGAACACTCTCCACCTATATGGCTCAGTGATTGACAATTAAACCTAAACCTTAGAAGTCCCACCCACTTTGAATAAATGGAATGTCAGGACAATACAAGTAACAACAGAGGGCGATGTGCAATCATAAGTCTTGTGAAGGTGACATCTTTAAGAGAGCGATTCAACTTCAGCTCAACAGCAAATGTTTCCACCCACTTCATAATATTACTTTATTTCATACAGTAAATACTTCATAGTATTACGTTATATTTTATAACATTTTATATTTAATTTGGGGTGTACAATATATCTATAACATATTGATCATATTTTATCTCTATTCATCTCTGTTGTGTTTATATACTGTGAAATAATGGATATTTAATTGTACATGATCATTCCCATATATTTACACATATATTGCCTTTTCCACATGCCTATTATGGTATCAGAGTATGGAATAAAAATGTATTTGAATATACTGTATATATATACAGTGGGTACTGGAAAGTATTCAGACCCCCTTAAATTATTCACTCTTTTTTATATTGCAGCCATTAGCTAAAATCATTTAAGTAAATTTTTTATTCCTCATTAATGTACACACAGCACAACATATTGACAGAAAAACACAGAATTATTCACATTTTTGCAGATTTATTAAAAAAGGAAAAACTGAAATATCAAATGGTCCTAAGTACTCAGACCCTTTGCTCAATATTTAGTAAAAGCACCCTTTTGATCTAATACAGCCAAGAGTCTTTTTGGGAAAGATGCAACAAGTTTTTTCACACCTGGATTTGGGGATCCTCTGCCATTCCTCCTTGTAGATCCTTTCCAGTTCTGTCAGGTTGGATGGTAAAGTTGGTGGACAGCCATTTTTAGGTCTATCCAGAGATGCTCAATTGGGTTTAAGTAAGGGCTCTGGCTGGGCCATTCAAGAAGTTGTTGTCACAGAGTTGTTGTGAAGCCACTCATTTGTTATTTTAGTTGTGTGCTTTGGGTCATTGTCTTGTTGGAAGGTGAACCTTCGGCCCAGTCTGAGGTTCTGATCACTCTGGAGAAGGTTTTCGTCCAGGGTATCCCTGTACTTGGCCGCATTTATCTTTTCCTCGATTGCAACCAGTCGTCCTGTCCTGCAGCTGAAAAACACCCCCACACATGATGCTGCCACCACCATGCTTCAAAGTTGGGACTGTATTGGACAGGTGATGAGCAGTGCCTGGGTTTCTCCACACATACCACTTAGAATTAAAGCCAAAAAGTTCTATCTTGGTCTCATCAGACCAGAGAATATTATTACTCACCATCTTGGAGTCCTTCAGGTGTTTTTTAGCAAAATCCATGCAGGCTTTCATGTGTTTTGCACTGAGGAGAGGCTTCCGTCGGGCCACTTGGCCATAAAGCCCCGACTGGTGGAGGGATGCAGTGATGGTTGACTTTCTACAACTTTTCCCATCTCCCGACTGCATCTCTGGAGCTCAGCCAAAGTGATCTTTGGGTTCTATTTTACCTCTCTCACCAAGGCTCTTCTCACCCGATAGCTCAGTTTGGCCGGACGGCCAGCTCTAGGCAGGGTTCTGGTCGTCCCAAACATCTTCAATTTAAGGATTATGGAGGCCACTCTGCTCTTAGGAACCTAAAGTGCAGCAGAAATTTTTTTTGTAAACTTGGCCACGGATATTTGCCTGCCACAATTCTGTCTCTGAGCTCTTCATGCAGTTCCTTTGACCTCATGATTCTCGTTTGTTCTGACATGCACTGTGAGCTGTAAGGTATTATATAGACAGGTGTGTGTCTTTCCTAATCAAGTCCAATCTGTATAATCAAACACAGCTGGACTCAATGAAGGTGTAGAACCATCTCAAGGAAGATCAGAAGAAATGGACAGCACCTGAGTTAAATCTATGAGTGTCACAGCAAAGGGTCTGAATACTTAGGACCATGTGATATTTCAGTTTTTCTTTTTTAATAATCTGCAAAAATGTCAACAATTTGTGTTTTTCTGTCAATATGGGGTTCTGTGTGTACATTAATGAGGAAAAAAAATTAACTTTAATTATTTTAGCAAATGGCTGCAATATAACAACGAGTGAAAAATTTAAGGGGTCTGAATACTTTCCATACCCACTGTACATATATATACTATATATATAACCACACAAAACACACCAAACACACACACACACCACACGCATCTATCGACTCTCATACAAGTGTGAAATACAATAAAGTGAACCTGGGACTTAATTTTAAGTTGCATAATTTTTTCCCCGAAAGTTAGAAAATATTGAATTTAAAACTAAATAAAACCACTAAAACACGGCAAACTTTACAATTTTAGGTAAAACATCTTTTCCATTCACTACACATATGATTTAATAGCTGTAACCTCATGTTCTTGATTAAGGAAGTTGGTATACAATAACAAGCCCATATATGATTAACTGCTTAACGACGACTTGACTACTCAAGTTCAAGAAATAATGATTCATGGTGCCAACACACATACCAAAAACCCAATTCCAAAAAGTTGGGACACTACAAATTGTGAGTAAAAAAAGGAATGTAATAATTTACAAATCTCATAAACTTAAATTTTATTCACAATAGAATATAGATAAAATATCAAATGTTGAAAGTGAGACATTTTGAAAAGTCATGCCAAATATTGGCTCATTTTGGATGTCATGAGAGCTACACATTCCAAAAAAAAGTTGGGACAGGTAGCAATAAAAGGCCGGAAAAGTTAAATCTACATATAAGGAACAGCTGGAGGACCAAATTGCAACTTATTAGGTCAATTGGCAAAAACATGATTGGGTATAAAAAGAGCCTCTCGGAGTGGCAGTGTCTCAGAAGTCAAGATGGGCAGAGGAACACCAATTCCCCCAATGCTGCGGCGAAAAATAGTGGAGCAATATCAGAAAGGAGTTTCTCAGAGAAAAATTGCAGAGAGTTTGAAGTTATCATCATCTACATTGCATAATTTCATCCAAAGATTCAGAGAATCTGGAACAATCTCGGTGCGTAAGGGTCAAGGCCGGAAAACAATACTGGATGCCCGTGATCTTCGGGCCCTTAGACGGCACTGCATCACATACGGGAATGCTACTGTAATGGAAATCACAAAATGGGCTCAGGAATACTTCAAGAAAACATTGTCGGTGAACACAATCAACCGTGCCATTCGCCGTTGCCGGCTAAAACTCTATAGGTCAAAAAAGAAGCCATATCTAAACATGATCCAGAAGCGCAGGCATTTTCTCTGGGCCAAGGCTCATTTAAAATGGACTGTGGCAAAGTGGGAAAACTGTTCTGTGGTCAGACAAAAGTTCTTTTTGGAAAACTGGGACACCATGCCATCCGGACTAAAGAGGACAAGGACAACCCAAGTGGTTATCAGCGCTCAGTTCAGAAGCATGATCTATGATGTATGGGTTGATGAGTCGTGGGGAAGGGCAGCTCCCCCTCCTTTCTCCCCCTCTCCTTTCTTGTTAACATTTGGAAAGGCACCATCAATGCTGAAAAAAAAAGGGGGGGGTCTTATCCAAGTTATAGAACAACATATGCTCCCATCCAGACGTCGTCTCTTTCAGGGAAGACCTTGCATTTTCCAACATGACAGTGCCAGACCACATACTGCATCAATTACAACATCATGGCTGCGTAGAAGAAGGATCCGGGTCCTGAAATGGCCAGCCTGCAGTCCAGATCTTTCACCATAGAAAACATTTGGCGCATCATAAAGAGGAAGATGCGACAAAGAAGACCTAAGACAGTTGAGCAACTAGAAGCCTGTATTAGACAAGAATGGGACAACATTCCTATTCCTAAACTTGAGCAACTTGTCTCCTCAGTCCCCAGACGTTTGCAGACTGTTATAAAAAGAAGAGGGGATGCCACACAGTGGTAAACATGGCCTTGTCCCAACTTTTTTGAGATGTGTTGATGCCATGAAATTTAAAATCAACTTATTTTTCCCTTAAAATGATACATTTTCTCAGTTTAAACATTTGATATGTCATCTATGTTGTATTCTGAATAAAATATTGAAATTTGAAACTTCCACATTATTGCATTCTGTTTTTATTCACAATTTGTACAGTGTCTAAACTTTTTTGGAATTGGGTTTGTATATACATACTGTAATCCCCTTTCTCATACACGCACAAATACACTTATCACTCAGCATGTCAATGCAGTGGAGAGGCATCATGTGTTGCTAAGATTATGTGGCAGGGTAAATAAACACTAAGTGCTGACAGACGTGCAGGGGGTCGCTGTGATGCACACTAGACAACACTCACACTGTGCAGAGGCAAGGCGAGGTGACCCTGATACTCTGCTAACCTAAACTTGTGTGCATCAGCAAATGTGCATATGTTTTTTGGGTCGAAAGCAGTGAGAAGTATGTGATATATGATATTGATCCTTTTGCAAAGACGCAAGATGTTCTTTCCTCTCCTTATTTGGGAAATGGCTCCAAGGGACCCAAGGCTATCCAAATTGCACAATCCCAGATTTAACAACACCTAAAATTACATTTAATCTTAGAGTATTTGTTTGGTCCTATGATATACCAACCTTTATTTCACTACCATTCAGAAGTTTGGGAGCAGTAAGATTTTAAGTTCCACAAACAAAGTTCGGGTGGCAATCAATACTGCATTTAATACAGTAAAAATAGTAATATTGTGAAATATTATTCCAATTTAAAATAACTGCTTTCTGTTTTCATTTAACATAAAATGTAATTTATTCCTGTGATTATAAAGCTGAATTTTCAGCAGCCATTACTCCAGTGTCACATGATCCTTCAGAAATCATTTGGATATGCAGTTGTGGTGCTCAAAAACATTTCTTATCATTATCAATGTTGAAAAGGATTGTGCTTCTTAATATTTTTGTGGAAGCAATTGTGGAAACTGGTAGTATGTATATAAAGAACTTATTTCAACAAGAGATTCTGCAGAGTTAAAAGTATTGATGTTTAAAAAAAAGAGCAGCAGAGGGCAGAGGAGAGAAATCAAATATGCAGGACAGCTACAGAAAAATAGAAAGATGAAAAGTAAGAGCGAGAAGAAAAGAAAAAAAAATACTAATCAGGCCCAGCCTTGAGTCAACATATGATGCTACTGGGAATCATAGTAGAATTAATTTCTGGAGAAAAATGGATTACTCATAATATGAGACTGCAAAAGCAAACAGTCAGAGACAGGATTAGCTCTCTAGTCCAGCTGATTCTGTTTGAAACTGCTATTACTCAAAACTAAAAATCAGAGCCTGGCTTAGTTAGTTGGGAATGCGCCTACAATTACTTTGATCATTTCACTGGATCAAGAGCAGAGGCAGACACAACATCATGTACACGGTATTATGTGAGGATACTCAACTGTTGACAGTGTGTTTAATAAAGACACAATAAACATTACTAAAGCAAACAACCCATAATTAGCATGGTTTTGAAAAGGAGATGTTAATGAGCTTGAATGTCAGGTGACTCACCTGATAAGTGCCAATACCAATGTGTTTGGGGTCAATTTTAATGAGCTCTGCTAAAGGATCCTGAACACGCCTCCCAATGGACACTGAGGATAAAGAAAAGAATGCAAGAGGAAATTATCTCACCATTATGTATAGTTAATGTTCAGATATAATAAATGTCTCAAGAGAACAACAATATTTACACTTTAATAAACCCACAGACTTAATTAAGAATAAATTAGACTCACATGAGCATAGATCTATGTAAATGAGAGACTATTTAAATCATGCAAAAGCTTGTGTGGCACGTACTGCACTAATCACAGTTTAACAGATTAGATTAATAAACAAGATTTGCATTTACTGAAATATCTGCATTTGCAACACACAACTATGGAAGCCCGTTTCCACCACAGAATAAAATAAAAAGGTAATTGTGACTTTTTATATCACAATTCAGATTTTTTTACAATACAGTACATAAATCTGAGAATTGTGAGAAAAAAGTCAGTTGTTGGATAAACAATTTGCAATTTACCTTTATTAATTTAATTGATTTAATTAATGTATTTATTTATTTTATTGTGTGATGGAAAGAAGCTTTTATACACAATTACTCAGCAGTACATGTAAATGTGACTACATATGGTTAAAAAAAAGAAAAAGAAAAAGAAAAAAGAAGGCCAATCATAATTGAGCATGCAAATAGATGCAAGAAAAAAAAGACCTATCCAAATATTACTGTTGATGTCATTGTTATTATTTACATTCTGTCAGTCAACAAGACTTTTAAATTTGAATCTTAAATGCTTCAAAAATATAAAGTTTACAATAAAGCAAAAATGGCTCAATTAAGGCTGAAATAATCTACGCAAAATTTGTGAACAAATGACAAGATCATTTAACAGACCAAGCTACAGATGAATATGCCATCACATCTGTCAGAGAGAAAGAGAGAGAGAGAAACAGGCCCAATAATAGACACACTCACTTGTGAATCCCCTTTTCCTAGTAATCTGTCAGGCAAAGACATGGGCCAACTAAGAGAGGTCTGGTCAAATAAGAACCCAATTAAAGACGAACAAAAACCCAATTCAGAAAAACCTGAATCTAACTTATCCCAGGAAATGTGACCAGCCAAACACAATATTATAAAATGAAATGAACTTAAGCAGTTTGGCGCACTTGTTCCATTAACTTTATCTAGTCTTTTTGAAGGTCAGCAAATGAAAGTAAGATTTTCATCTTTACTCGACCATGTGTGCGAGAGTCAGGGAGCAAGAGTGAGAGACAGAGAGAGCGACTCAGACAGAAATTGCGTGGTTTTCTGCCCAAGCACAACCTCCACATTACAGAGAGTGGAGAGAAGTGCTTTTGTGTGCGCTGTACAAGGCCTGAGCTGAAACTCCATCCCTTTCCAAATATTATTACAGGCAGCAATTTCCCACAGAGTTCAATGTGGAGACGCAGCGAGTGAGGCTTGGCGATCACGCTCCAGCAAGTCACCTCAAAACCTCCTTCCACAGTCACCCACTTCAGCCAGCACATCCACCTTGATCTTTACAGAGAGCCGTCCACCTCTACAAAAAATTGTCCTCAAAGTATGAGCACTTTCTCTACTGCAGGTATGACAGCGTGGGTTAGAGCAGGAGGAGTCATTTAATGAGCAAGTCATTTTTGCAGGACATATCATAATTAGAAATTAGTCCGAAAAACAAATTAATTAACATGTAAAGGGCCACTGGATAAAAATCCTATAAAAACAATAGACATTATTTAATTATTTATATTTTAGCAATGTAGCAGTGTTTGATGCATGAAACACAAAACATTACACACGTTTACACACATCCCACAAACAAAGGACAGCCCAATTTCTTACGCCTTTCATAAAAGCGATAAATATAGCTCCCTAGTTTGCTCTTGCGCTTGACCAGAGGAAAATTTATGATTAATCCCATACTGATTTACTGCTTTTATAGAGGAAGTCTGGTATAATTCTCAGATCCTGTTTTTGAGAACGTTTGAGTGATTTCCAAACTTTTCGCCTTGCTTTTTTATTTCTGGAAGAGTAGAGAGGGTGCTTGTGTGGTCTAAACACAGGCAAACCTTTTTACAGAAAGTTCTGTTTCACAGAAACATATCTAATGGGTATGAGAGATATAGAGAGAAGTAAAACGAGATGGTTTGATAGAGTGTGAAAGACTATTTCCAAAGGTACTGTCACTGCTTCTGAAGTCTATGTATTGACAACTGGAGATATGAATGTGGCCTAAAGGTAACAGGGAGTCTATTTTAGACTAAGGAGATGGGTGACTGAAATGGCAAGTAAAGGTCTGGTTGAGTGGGAGCTGAGTTGGACTGACAGGTAAAGGTCAGTGTGACTGGAGACTTGGATTCTTGGCACTGGAAAATATAAAAGCTTTGAATTCATGTGCACAAGGTTGTATGTTTTTTTAAAACTTATTTTTCCTCTTTTTTTAGATTTTGACAAATGTGTTTATTTCCTTGGATTACTCTGCCATTTTTTTTTTTTAATTTTTAGATATTTTTGTAATCTTTAATTTTAAATAATTGTATCTTATTTATTTAATAATCTTTTAATACCTTTTTTCAATAATATGGTATTTTTTAGGAATAATTATATTTTTTTCCTTTTTAAAGACTGTTAGCACTGGCAGACTTGGCGATTAATGCCAAAAAAAATTTAATCTGTTGATAATGTGTTAATAGTGATTTTAGCAAATACTACGCAAAAGGGTTTCTTGATTCGATCTTGTGTTGATCTAATTCATCATCATTAAAGTGCATTACGAAATTATATGGTCATTCTATCAATAAGGCATCTTGACATAAAAAAAAAACACAAGGGCGATCAGTAGATCAGTAGTTTGAGCGTGAAAAGAAGGAATAAGCAAATCACCTGCACTCCTTAAGTTGGGATCCATGCCAGGCATCTCTTTAACAGCCTCTGGACTCACACTGTAGATGGACGCTCCTGCTTCATCTGTTATACTGAAACAACAGAGACACACTGAAACACATTTCCAAGGAAATCAGAGCGGTAACCTCATCAAGACCCCAGTGAACTTATGAAGCTCCCTCAGTACGTCTACGAGGCGACAGACCAAAGAGTCCATTTAAATACATTTCCATAGAAAGCTTATACTGCTATACTAAAGTTATACTGAGGCACGGAGTTATTATTATCTAATTTGATATATAATATATATATATATATAATTATATATATAAACATACATATACACACCACACACACCACCACACCCACACAACACCACACAATAACGGTCAAAAGTGTGGGAAGTAAGACTTGAATGTTTAAAAAAGTCTTATGCTCATCAAGGAGCATTTTTTGATAAAAATCAGAAAAAAAGACACAGTAATCTTTGCTAAGTGTTATACAATATAAAATAATGGTTATTTACTATCCTTTAGAATTAAATTTATTTCTGTGATGCAAAGCTGGATTTACAGCATCATTACTCCAGTCTTATTTTTCACATGATCCTTCAAAGATCATTCTAATATGCTGATTTATTATTAGAATTATCAATGTTTGCAACAGTTGTGCTGCCAAATATTTTTGGAAACTGCGATACATTTTCAGGATTCTTTGATGAATCATTAAAGATCAAAATGAACAGTTAGATGGGATCAAAATAAAATCTTTTCAACAACCATTAAATCTTTGCTACATTCTTAAGATTAACAACATCCTTGCTGAATAGTTTTAACTTCTTTAAAAAAAAAAACAAAGAAAGAAAGAATAAAAAGTACTGCCCCAAACTTTTGAACTTAGTGTAATGTTAGAAAGATTTATTTTTACTAAATGCTCATTTCGAACTTCTCTACTAATCATGGATATCTCCTGAAAAAAACTTATCACAGTTCCAAAAACAAATATTAAGCCCCTACCTGCACAACAGTTTAGCAATGCATAAACCTAAATCAGTCCTTAGAACGAAAGGCCTATGTTGAAGGTGTCTTATGTGACATCCCTTCTCCCCCCACACACACACCCCCCCCTCTCGTTAAGACTGCCGAGTTATATAGATGTGAAAATTAGCCCTGTGCTCAATGGAAAAATTACCATTTAATGGATATTAAAATAGAAAAAACGTATTTACACCACAATAGAATATTCACATATACATTTTTCCGTGATCTTTCCGACTTCTATATATTTACCCTTATATTGTTCTGATTCTGTGGCACTTAAGAAACTACTGTAAAAACATAAAAATTTCTGCATCCCCACTATGGTTAATACGTGTTTTCAAACACCCCACACTTGCTGGGTTCCGGAGGTATTGGTCTATCGCCAGTTTAGGATGTATGATGGTTCTCATGCTTAGAGATGGTGTGGTTGGTCACGTGTTTATTTTGTCTCCTGATAATGTGCCATCCATATATAATATGTACAATATGTACACATTCCCCCAACTGATGAGGAATTTTAAGTACTGCAAATTATATTGATATTCGATAGTTATTTAAAAAATCTACTGCAAATACGACTGAACAATTATAATTATTTTCTTCTAGATATAGCCACGAGATGTGGTGTATGTGTCTCACTGGGGTACCGATTTGAAGTACTTAGGGACCAATGTGATTTTAACTAGGTGTCAATAGATCCCGTTCCTCTTCTCTATTTTATACCCCAGTAGTTGCATGGTATTGTGTTGCCCCCCCTGCTCACCAAAGGTATTTTTCACACGTCACTGCACATAGTCCGTCCCTACTGGAGGGAGCTTGCCCCCGCCGTGTCGCCAAAGAGGCTCTCAAAGGGAGAGAGGGCTTTCAGTATATTTCCAGCAAGGTTAGCTAGCTGAACATGAACTACCAAAACGCCCAGATTCTCTCACAGTACTAGAATAATTATCATAAAAAAAAAAAGAAGTTTTTTTTGTTTTTTAATTAAAACTTTTATGTGTAATCCACTGATCTGGTAATTTTCTTAACAGGCCCAGGAAACACTGAAGCATGGTCAATACTGCATTGACGGACTTACTGGTAACGTTGCTGTTGCTACAGCATTTTGGACAAGTCAAAATCGATTTTAATATTGTGGTTCCATTGTTGGCAACCCCTAAGAATCGCCATTCGGGCATGTAACTAATTTACAAAATAATGAACATGAATAATGCATTAATTATATAGAAATCAGTTAATGTTATCATCATAATTATGAATTGTACCCACACTGGACCCCTTAATAAGTTAAATTATAGCTTTTTCCTTTCTAAAACCATGTACGAGGTCTTCCATTCTCAACTGCCTGATTGTTAATTAAACTGACCTCTCTGAAAACATCAGCAGGGATAAATGTCCTCCACACATGATTATCACCACTGTTACTGAATGACCCTACAAATTAGGGCAGGTCACCACTGCATTGTAGTTTTTTTCATTATATTTAGGGGTGCCTCCTATGGTGCTAAGGGCCTTTGGGTAAACCTTGCCAATTAGTTACATCACTGTATGACAGGAGATGATGGCTTTGTGACATGGTGACCTCAGTTTGACTGTGTCCTCATTCCCCAGGCACACACCCTCTATCCAATCCCACTCCCTTCTCCCGATCACCCCAGTTTTATTTCAGCTGATCCACCGCCATGTGTATAACCCAGAGATTCTTACACCCGAGCCCTGGCATATGACCTAGGGGTCAAGGTGGAGCAGGTTATTAGTAAGATTATTAACAAATTAAGAAAGAAGCACATGCCAACCCTGATAATCATTCAATTAAAACTTGAATAAATATTAAATCACATAATAGAATTGCAATAAATAAACTAAATAAATGAAACTAACTGTTAATCATAAAATTAAAGGATGGTAAGTTATCTAAATGTCTGTTTCAGACCAGTAATCAGTAATGTAATGCAATGTAATGTACAGTAACAATGTAATGTAATGTAAATATGAACAAAGCAGCCTGTGAAAATAGTTCTGCAAAATTCAGCAAAAATTCACAAAAGCCTAACCTTTCACTGAAGTGAAACAATTGAAAATGTTTTACTTCAATTAAATAAATGTTTTTTTCAAATCCACATTGGACACAATTACTGACACCCCTAGAAATTACTATAAGTAAAACATCTCTGAAGTATATTCCCATTAATATATTTTTATATGTGGAGTCCACACCAGCCTCATTCTTCCCCCGTTGACTACGAACCATGAAATTGTCCAGCCATATGAGGGAAAACAAAGGCCAAATTGTCCCTTTAATATCCTAGTAAGGATGAATCATTAGTAAGAGTGAGATACAATAGTTTACCGCCTATTTGATAAGACTTCTGGGGTCAAGATTCTGTCTTAGTCAAAACGGTATATGCCTCTTGCTGAGGTGTGCTCCTAACACTCAGTCAAGGCCTATAGGAGAAGACTCAGAGCTGAAATGGAGGTTTCAAAAAGTATTTTATTATTTATGGCCAACGTGGATTTGAGAAACACATTTATTTCACGAATTTAAAAATACATTGCGCATTGTTTTTTATTTGTTTCTTTACCAGATGACTTAATTCCGGTTCACCGCGCTTTCTCGCGACTTCCTAGTTCGTGGAATTTTAATAAAAGATCAAAAGGATTAACAATGCAGATTTATTTTCACAGGCTTCTTTGTTCATATTTACCAAGGGTGTCAATTCTGGTTAATTCCATGTCAGTCCTCATTAAATAATTTCTGCAGAATGTTTTTGCATTCTTTCCACCAGCATGGCATGACAGCAGTGCTGTCGACAAAATAGGAGAGCAAGTATTAGACACTGAGAAATAGTGGAACCCATCATGTTTGAATAAATCAGAAGGGCTGCAAGGGTTAATGGGTTCAAGGCCTGAACCATTCTGACACGGATACGCATTACATCAACCAACCACTTCTCTTCATTATGGGCATGGCTGAACTTGTAAAAGGGCAGGCAGCAGAAGGCTCAGCTCGAGTGGACACTAAGACATAAGAACAAAGACAAAACCTGCCCGCGAGTGCTGCAGATGACTTGATGACCCTTGAGGTCTGACAGTCACTCACTCGGTTACTCACACCCAAATATACTCACACTTTGGGGACTATCATGTCTCTATGAGAGTCTCTGGGCAAAGTCATGGTCAGGGCCCCTCTAACTGTCAGTAACAGTGGTATTCTCAGTGTTTGTCACCATCCTCCAGGTTCATCTCCCCCTCCCGATGTCCATGACCAATGGGTGACACCAAGAGATGGATACATACTTTGATACTTGCCCCCTAAACACATGTTCTTATTAAAAGCATTCATTAGATCTGTCTGCAGGTTGAAAAGATATCGTCACAGAAGTGGATAGAAGTCCACTGTTCTTGATAATACTGGTTAAATTTGGAAATGTAAAATCACACACGTGGTTTTTACTTATAAAAGTCTGGGAAATTCAACACTGCACACAATGAAAGTGTTTTTCTGCAAATCATAAGGTGAATTAGCAAAACAAAAGAATTCTGCACTAGAATTTTTGACAACTTGACAATAATAAATTGTATTTTTATAATTTATAAAGTAAAAAATTACAAAAATACAATTTACTCTGTCAGGTTGTCAAAACAATCCACATACCAATTAAGTATTTACGATTCAACATTTCTAATACAGCTTTTTAGGGCAAAAATGTGAAACTTTGTTTACTTTTTTAAAAAACTAACAAATTCTCTATGAATAAATGTTTTATTTTGCATTTATCCTATTCAAGATAAATGTTAGCAATTAGAAAACATTTCTAATACATACACTACCGTTCGGTAAGATTTTTTAAATGATTTTGAGACAAGTCTTACTTGTTTACACTAAAGCACACCAAAATGCTAATATTGTGGAATATTATTACAATTTAAAATAACTCTACCACCATTTTAATACATTTTAAAATGTAATTTACTCCTGTGCTGGCAAATCTGAATTTTCAGAAGCCATTACTCCAGTCTTCAGTGTCACGTAATCCTGCTCAAGAAAGATTTCTAATATTATCAATGTTGAAAACAGTTGTGCTGCTTAATATTTTTGTGGAAACTGATATGTTTTTCATGATTCTTTGATGAGTAGAAAGTTCAAAAGAACAGCATTTATTAGAAATGTTATATGTTTTACTGTTACTTTTGATAAATTTTATGAATCATAGCAGAACAAAAGCATTAATTTCTAAAAATATCTGACCCCAAAATACTGACCCAACTTAGAGATGGTAGTGTATATTTAAAAAAAATAAATAAAAACCTATTATGTATTTAAATGGACACTAAAGGACATACAGATTTACAGAAATATACTGTCGTTTTAAATTAACTATTTAATATAAGTACATCACCACATATCATAATCTAGCGTGCAAAATTTACTAAAGACTGTCTTTTTCTTTCATGTTATCAAAAACAAAAAAGGACATTCTTATTATATAAATCTGTTGGTCAATTACTCAGAGCCAACTAACCCAAGGGATTCCCAAAACAGAAAAAACAATCATGAGATATCAGGCCAGTGCCAAAACACTATGGCATTTTTTGCCTAGAAAAGGGCCCAAATGGCAGGTGTCAAAGGCCGTCAGTCTCAGGCTCTGTGCTGGGGGCAGGAAGTGCATGGAGGCACAGTTAACAGCACACTCAAGCTGCTGCCACCACCACACAAGTCTGAAAAGAGCAAAACCTCACAGCCACTCACGTCAAACTGGTGGCAGATGTTCGTCAGCCCCTCAACTCCCCTTCCTGCCTTAAACACCCAAAGAACTGCAGCAGAGAGTGTCAGCAGGCCAGGTTACTGGATGTTTTCCTGTGCAGGGACCAGTAGAGGGGGTTTTGGATATATGTTGGTGTCCAAGCCTTATACTCAAGAACCTTAACCAAGAATATTGTGGAGATTTGATGGTTTACACTGTGGACTGGATCTAGCAATTCAAAACACGCAAGTGTAGCCCATAAAATGGATATCCCAGAGGTTTCCATATCCTAATTTTCAAGACCAGTTTCACTGGAAGCCTAGTTCATACATGCAGATGTGGAATTGAGGTTTCCATGTTTTGATGTTTCTTGCATTTTCTTTTTCTGTACTCCAAGGGCTATAAACTACGACCTAAAACGGCCAAACACAAGTAAATGAGGCATGAAATGTGCAGCATGTTAAAAACTTCACTGGTGCGGATTGCTTCCAGTTGTTCTGACATCACAAGAGACAATTAGATTAGAAATCGACAAATGGGGATTTGGCATCTGGGTTTAAGGCAATGAAAACTTTCAAGTGGACTGCATGCTTGAATATCAGCTGGGCTGCCACGATCATTTATGCCAGCATAATAGGCAGGATTTGGGTTGACATGCAGTATTCATGTCCATTCTTCTGGAAACTTTATGTTAAATGCAAGAAGCTTGCATGTCTGATAAACTCATAACATAGATGCCAAAATCTCTTATTATCTATATATTTGAAAAATCATGAGACACTGAAGACTGGAGTAATGATACTGAAAATTTAGCTTTGCCATCACAGAAACAAAAGTTTATGTAACACAATATATTAAAATAGAAAACAGTTATTTTAATTAGTAATAATATTTCACAGTATTCTGTGTAACACATTTCTCCTCAAACAGCCTAGATTTAGGCAAACAAACTTACTTGAATTGTTTATTGTGATTATTATAAATCTAACTACCGATTGAACACTTATATTGGGATTACCATTTTCATATTGTCTAATAAAATCTCTTCAACTGTAACAAATTCCCCTTAACACATGGCCTGTGTAGTGTCTTATAGCTTTATTATGAATCAGTGAGTGTGTTTCCTACCAGATATAATACTTAAAAAAAGATTTCCAAAAACTATTGTATCTATTTGGAATGGATGTATTGTAGATTAACAGAGCTACTACTCAATTGAAATCCTGACTGCTTTACTCTTTGATGCTAAGACAAATCTAATAGCAAATATAAGATGGCACAATAACATCAATAAAAGACACATCACTGTCAACCAAGCACAGACATTAACATAAATGTCAATATATTAACAGCAGTCAATCAAAATTAGGGGTCTCAAGACAGTTGCTCGTGGAGCCACTGGTTTCGGCTGTCCTCTGTGATGCGGACATCTATCCCTCAGTGAGCCATTAGCCATGGGCCTGTGACTGGCAAATATTCCGCCTCATTCCTCACTGTCCTAATCACCCTACCCAGAATCCTCCTCAAAGAACAAACTTCCCTGATGCAAAACTCTAGTCATCCAAGACCTTACAGCAAAGAGTGATTTCACTTACCAGCAGCAATGGAGTAAAGGGTCATGTACTATATATATACTAGATATATATATATATATATATTATATATTATATTAATAATACTGTGCATCCCTTTAGGAGCCAGTTTGCTTCGGGTAAAGTAAAATAATAATAATCATAATAAGCTTAAATTATTATTATTAGCTTATATTTATGTAATGTATTTTTTGTTATATATTTATTTCTTATATATGCCCATACAATTATAATACAATTCATGCCCTTTACAGCCAGCTTATTATGCTAAAATGAAATAATAATATATATTAAAATAATAACACAACAACAACTTCCAGTCTGCCAGTGTTAAGGGCACAGTAAAGATGAGTCTTCTATTCATAATTTACAGAAAGTGGTCATTTCTTTCCTGTTAAGACTGAAGAGGTCATGCTTAACAAATGATCCCAGCAACAGTGTGCACTGAAGGAATTAACAAAAAGGAATAGAGTAGAGAGCTCCTGTAATTCTGTGTTCCCCTGCAAAGTGAGCCTAATGACCAGAGACTGGCCGACTGGTGGCAGAGAGCCAGCCTGAGGGGAGAAGGGTGGTCACTGCCGCTGTCTTCAACCTTAAGAACTGACAGAGCTGTCCAATCAGTCTGTAGCCATAGCTCAGTATCAGGATCACTGTCCAGACAGTCAGGAACACTAAAGGCTCCCTCGTTAAGCAAGATACATGTCATTCTGTCCTTCAGGGGTGAGAGGCAAAGTCAGGGCCAAACAGCAGCAATGACTGGAGTCAGAGCAGCACCTTCTAAACATGTTCCTTAGAAGGGAGACAATATATAATACAGAATGGACAAATCACACTCACTAAATAGGAGTGCAATGGCTCCAAACTCAACATTTTATGAACAAATATCAATTCTGTATGGCACAGAATACATAATGAACCCCTAAACCAAATCTGTACAACATAGCTATGACAAATCCATGACCAAAGCGCCAATGGTTTCTTCCAGCAGCATAAAGATGCCATGCCAACCAAGGTCAACTTTTATTGGGTCATTTTGGATTTGGTTCATGTTAGAGGCCCTTTGAGCATTTATTAGTCATGAGAAGTAAAAATACAGTGTACACACACCAATACTGATAAAACACACATACAGCCCGACATTGTATTCCAGGAATCTCCCACCTCCCAGTTCAAAGCTAATTATCTGTACCTTTACTCATAATTCAAATCCGTTTAAATCATTGTAGCGGTCTAGAAGGATAAAAGAACCAGGCGGTAAAGAGTGCTGGGCCAGAGGAGGGCGCCACAGTGGGGTTTCAGAGGAGAGGCTCAAAGCATGGTGTAAATCACACAGCTAATATACTGGAGCAGACTCAACTAGGGCACACAACCACAAAGTTCAAAGAGAGGGCAACTCTTCATCACACATGTGAGCTGGTCAATGTACAGCACAGGTAATGTGCAAACAATCCTGACAGAGACTAATTAAAAATAAGACCTACACCATATATACACACATTTAACACATTCAAATTGATTTAAATATGGAAAATGTGACAGCATTAACAAACTACTTATATATGTGTGTGTGTATGTATGTATACACATATCTTGCGTGTTATGATCGGCTCCATGTGAGTGTGAATTACAATAACAAATACCAGTTTACAATATCAAACAGCAAAACAGACTGTTTTTGTAGAGCTGAAATAAGCCTTACTCATCCAAGTGCATCAGTTCTTATGTAAAAAATTAGGTGGATACACTAATGTATTACTTACAGTAACTCTACACTCTTGCACACAAGTACATTTCGGTGTGAAGTAAATTTTTTCCTATTTCTTAAAAAAACAAAAACATCCAAGGCCCTAAAAAAGTCATTATTATAGAAATAACCAAAATAAGATGACAAGAGGTAAGTGTTTAACCCGGACTTTTGCAAGGAACAATGCCACCAACTCAACAGGCAAGAGTCCCTTCATTTAAAGGAAGAGCACCAGGTTGTTGAGAGCCGTGCGGCTCATCCCGCAGGCTCATTACCGCATACAGTCTGCTAGCACTGCCTGTCTTTCCTCTGGAGCAGTCAGGCGAAAGAAAGAAAAGGAGTCGGCTAGCGGGAACGTCGGGACAGAAGGAAGGGAGCGAGTGATGGTAGATGGAGGCAACAGATGATGTTTTATGTCTGAACAAGCTGAAGAGTGGGAAGACAGATAGCAGACAGTGCAAAGGAAGCTGCTGGTTTAACTGACTATGTACAAAGTGCACTGTGGAAACGAACTTTCAAAGGGAATGATGTGTTGGAAAAACAAACACTCGCATATTTCCAAACACATATATACAGGTGCATCTCAATAAATTAGAATGTCGTGGAAAAGTTATTATTCAGTTAATTCAACTCAAATTGTGAAACTCGTGTATTAAATAAATTCGATGCACACAGACTGAAGTAGTTTAAGTCTTTGATTCTTTTAATTGTGATGATTTTGGCTCACATTTAACAAAAATCCACGACATTCTAATTTATTGAGATGCACCTGTACATAAAACAGATCTACACTTCACTCAAAAGTTGGGGCTCAGTTTTTTTTTTTTTTGAAAAAAATATACCTTTATTCAGCAAGGACACATTAATTGTTTTTAAAAAGACATTACAAGTTCCAAAGGATGTTCTTTGAAGTCCAAAAAATCTTTTTAAAAAAAGTATCACAGTTTAGACAAAAAATGAAACAGCACAACCATCAACAACATCGATACTTATAAAAATGTTTCTTGAGCTGCAAGTCAGCATAGAATGATTGCTGAAGGATCATGTTACACTGAAGACTGGAGTAATTACTGTTAAAAAAATCAGCAACATATTAAATTTTAAAATATATTGAAATCGAAAACAATTATTTAAAGGTGACTAAATATTTTCACAATATTTCTGTTTCTTTATCATAAATGCAGTCTAGAGAACATAGAGATTTATTTTGAAAAAACATACAAAGTCTAAAGCTGGTACTCCTAAAAAGCCAAACTTTTAAATGGTAATCGGTACCAAGCACAAAGTCAAGTCAGAATCTTGGATGTTACAAGTGTACAAGGAATTATTCAGTAAGAGGCAAGTACTAAAAAAAATGGAAACTTCAAAAGTCAGACCAACTGTGAAAAACTGGCATAAAAAGTATTTGAATATTTCATTATTTTTAATTAAAAAAAATTTATAAGTGGACATTAAGGTAAAATATGAATAGAAATTAAAATAAAATGTGTATTAAAATAGGCATATATTATATGTCTCTTTTAACTAACTACTTTCATATGATACTGTACACCACCAGACTCTGATTTTGTAAAATATGAAATAATGCTTTCATACAAATGTAACCACTTGATATTCTTTCTTTGCGGAGTGTCTGAGCATTTCACACAACTAAATATACTAGATCAATTTCTCCACTTAAGGGAACATTTAAGTATGCAATTTTATAAGTGTAATTTATTTCAACTAGCACCCTGCTTCTACAAATACTTGGCTGTGAATACCATGACAGAAAACAAACTGTCTGGCACACCCTGGCGTGGCAGTCGCTGTTGCACTGCCAATGTGGAGATCTCAAATCTTCCACTTTCATTTTAGAATGGAGGTTGAAATGGATCCACTTGTGGAACGCCTTGGATGTCAATTTTGACACATCATGCTTTGCTGAGAACTACTGAGGCAGACCTGGCAACCCATCTGAGTTGCGCTGAGGGATGCGGAGAGCTGTAATGAAAACCGCCATCAGTGTACGCCATAAACGGCCACTTCAGAGCGGTTCTGGGCAGCTCTCCAGTCAGAGAAGTCCAAAAGTCAACAAACACGAGTCTAGCAAGATGGAGAGAGAGACAATCCCACATCTAGTCTTTATTTGGGTTGGATGAGAACACTTTGGACTGGTTTGGTTTGAAGGACGGTGAGAAATATTTGTTTTTAATTAGAGACAGTCAAACAAGGTCCAGATACCATTTAAAACCCGCAAGAGTAACACATTCCAGACCGAAACCATTTCCTTTGCTCCTTTTCTGCGTACCTTGCTTCACAGTTGCTATTTTCGCTCTTAGTGGAGTTTATTGATAAAACTTTTCAATTTCAAGCTGCAATTGCAATAAGACTGTACAGGAGCCTGATGTGACCTCAAACAAATGCAAGTTTCATCTCTACACCAAAGCCAATAACTGCTGAGCTACTCTCAGAAGAACAACATCTGCTGTACTGCTCACTCATCTGCTCTGTATTTAAAAAAGGAAAATGTCATACCAATAGGACACATCAAGGGGCTTGAAGAAGCGTTGTTTAATTAGGTCTGTAAAGAAGGCCTCAGTCTCCCTGCATGCTTTGCCATTTCCTATTACAATTGTTTGGCAGCTGTTATAAAAAAAAAAAAAAGGTACTCAAATATATACACCGTACAGGAAAAAAAAAAAAAAAAATTGCAATAATTAAGATTTTTTTTAAAGAGCTTTATAAAGATGTCTCTTATGCTCACCAAGGCTGCATTTTATTCATTTAAAAAAAAACTGTAAAACAATACTGTGGAAATATTAGTAAAACGTAAAAATTTTTTTTTTTTTAAAAATTAAGATTTTTTATATATATTTTGAAATGTAATTTATTCTTGTGATTGCAAAGCTGAATTTTCAGGAGCCATTACTTCAGTCTTCAGTGTCACATGATCCTACCGAAATCATTCTAATTAGATGTTTTGACGCTCAGTTATTATATTAAAAATGGTTCTTATTATCATCAATGTTGAAAAGATTAAGCATTTTTGTGGAAACGCTAAATTTTTCAGGATTCATTGATGAATAGAGAGTTCATAGGAACAGCATTTATTTGACAAAAATCTTTCGTAAAATTATAAATATCTTTACTGGCACTTTTGATCAATTTAAATGCATCCTTGATTAATAAAAGTATCTTTCAACTTTTTTTTTCTTACCTCAAATGTTTGAATGGTAGTGTATCCCCAAAACATTATTTTTAAAAATCAGCACAAACATTGATAGCTGAAGCAGCTCAAAATTCAGGTTTGCCATCACAGGAATAAATTACATTTTAAAATACACTCAAATGGAAAACAGTTATTTTAAACTGTAATAATATTTCACAATATTACTGTTTTTATTGTATTTTAATAAAAAAAAAAGAAAATATGCAGCCTTAATGAGCATTAAAAACTGTTATCATTATGATTGCAATACCTGTGTTTGAACATAAGATGGCGCAGGTTTTCTGCTTCTTTGTGTTTAGCAGGACCATGGAGATATGCCACATCTGTGTGCAGAATCTGACCTGAGGAAAGAAAAAAGGAAGAAGATATGTCAGGACAGCAGAGGACGTATGTGACTAGATTTTATGTGGACATCAACTTAACATGTTATCATCATGAAGGTACTGCAGACTCCCATTTTTTTCCTCTCTAATTTTTCTGCACTCATCGCCTCCACCTTGTTCCCCTCTCCTCTCAGACAATACGGCTGCCATTTTCTGTCAGACTGAGAGAGGTACTCTACTAGCAAAAGACACCTCAAGAGCCCGGCAGGTCATGTGACTCCACACCCACAGACCTGTCACAGTCAAGCTGGGTCTGCATGTGGTGCTGCTGCGGGGCAGAGGGCAAAACATGGCAATGCCACCTGACACACACCCGCAAGGCCGATAAGTCGCCTGGACGCAGGACACACACAGTGCACAGCGTGCCGCTCCTCCCACCGAGAGGGCACAATGGGCATTCTCATCACACCTGCCAATCAGATACTCTCCTTCATCAAAATATGCTACACTAAACTAAAAATAATTACAGTTCATTAAAAGTCAAAAGTTTATTAGAGACATATTATGCCCCTTTTTACAATATGTAATATAAGTCTCTGGTGTCCCCAGAATGTGTTTGTGAAGTTTCACCTCAAAATACTCAACAGATAATTTATTATATCATTTTGAAAATGCCTATTTTAAGTGGAAGCAGAAACACGCAGTTTTTTTGGGCCTGTGTCTTTAAATGCAAATTAACTGCGGCTCCCCACCCCCTTTTCCAGAATTGAGCTGCGCCATTACAGCTCGTATCTGCTAAAACATCTGTTTTGGTTCTGATTATCATGTTTATCGCGCTGAAATCATGTGTTTTAAACTATACGAGTTTAAACTTTTGATATACGGTTTTCTGAGAGCACACATCCGAAGCACATGGACAGAAAGCAGCTGTCACAGCATGTGAGTACTAAACTAAGTTCTCATTCACACACAAGTTTACGTTAACAGTTAGCATGCTTTGCTCAAACTTTCGCCATGGCGTTAGAACTGGTACACCGTTGTCGCTTGCGAAAACACAACAACGGCAACGTGGGTGGAAACTTACAGATTAAGGGGCAGTAATATTATAATAAGATCCCTTTGCAACGTCACCAAGGGAGCGAAATCAGACGCGCTCGTTTTCTCAGACGCTTGCAGAAAAAGGCTTGCCAAAACAAAGTTACAGGGTTAATCTTTTTCACGTTTCCTTGGTTGGTAGATGCACCGGGGACCTGATTATAGCACTTAAAACCTGGAAAAGCCTTGTCATATTAGTCTATATTTGGTGATTACAAAGTTTTCAAAACATCACCTCAAATTTACCATAACAATCAATTTTTAGACACCATTAGTTGGCAGCCAAAAGAAAAACTAGAAAAGTATAAAAATTTAATATTATAATGAAAAAAAAGCATTGAAAATATTAAGACAAAACGCAACATCTCTTTTGTCCCAAAACTTTTAGAATCAATTGGACAAAAATGCCTGCATTAGACCGATATATAATCAATTATAGATATATAAATTCATTTCAGTTAAAGTTTATTTTAATTAAAGTAATGATTTTTATGTTTTTAGTTACATTTGTAGGATAACAACCCTGATATAGATATAGTTTTAGATATGGATATAGATAGATTTAGCATTTATCAAAAGTTCATTCCACATTTATTCTGCTTCTCTTACTGGTGGGGGACAGGATTGCTATTTTGCAGCCATGGTGAAATCCTGGGTCCACTCCCATGATAACTCTCCCACGCACAGGACACATCAGAAGGCGCTGACGCAGATTACGAACAAACATGGCGATGGACTCTTTTTCTGCACTAGTGGTCAACTTAGTCCTGGGACAGAAAGAAAAAGAGTTGTAAAGGTAAATAACAGAATGTTAGAGAAAAAAGATATGGAAGAAAAAAAGCATTCGCATTAGAGCGCTACACACAAGGCATTAATATAAGGGGTAAATATATAAATATACTATAGAACTATATAAAATTATAATTTCTCCTACTTCTACCGATACAGGCAGGCCCGGCTCCTGAATTAAATCACTGAGGGTGCTTCTGAAATTAGTGAAGGTGCTCTAGCCTTAATGTAGGCTTACATCGATTTTGACATATTTTTGCCCTGTCCATTGTTATGGTTAAAGACTATCATTGCAATGACAGTTATATGCAGATGTCACTCCCAAAACTTTGCAGCGTGTGAGCCGTCATTGGTCCTCTTAGCATCATGAAAAACAAAACGAATTCAAATTCCGAATGGATTATAGCCAAGAAAGCATGCAAAGATTATAATAACTAAAAAGCATCACTAATTTCAGTTTATTCAATTCAGAAAGTTCAGTAAAATCAATGCAGCTCTACACAGCACAATGGGATTTCTAATTTAAATTCATGTTAAAATTTTGTTTGTTATAATGAGGACTCAAAGCTGGGGCGTTTGAGGCAGTGAGGGATCTAAAACCTCTCGGAACCCAGAATTAAGGTTATAGAAATGTATTTGTATTTTACTGTAATGCAAAATATATATAGTGTATTAATAAATATATATATATTAGATATATTATATACTGTATATATATATTATATATATATAATATATATATATATTATATATATATAGATAATATATATATATTAATAGAGATATATTATAAAAAAATATTGATAAAAAAAATTTTCAGCTGAGATGCTAAAAAGGTAGAAATTAAATTTAGCGTTTATATACATTAAAAAACAAGATTTATATAATTTTTATGAAACACAAATTTTGAATAATGAAAATTAGTTTGTGTCTGCTTATTCTAATCATCCTTGTTTAAACCATTAAGGTAAGACCATATTTTCTGAATTTCATTTTGAAAAAAGAGGATATGGACGCAAAAGTACACAGAACTATCCGGCAAGAACAAACCTGTAGCCTCGACTGAGGAAGGGCAGAATGAATCTCCTGTAGGAATCTTCAATAGCATTCTTCAAAATCGTCATCAGTTCTGGCTGTGCGAATCCCTGAGGCCTCCACCTGTAAGTCATACAGCAAATAGAGTCCATCAGTTTACATGCTCATACAGCCTGCCAAAAAACCCACTAGTATGTGCGTTCGAAATCTGAGACTGTGATTGTATAATCACTACAGGAAATGATAAGTTCTAAGTTTAAAAGTTTAAGTGATGAAGGGATCATTAATTATATTTTTGAAAACAATGCGCTTTTCATTGAAGTTGAAATATCCTTTTAATGATAAATCAATTCTGGCACAATGACTTTGAAATTCAAAAGTCAGTAATAACTGATAATGGATTTTTTTTTATGTTTTTGCAAAACATATAAGGACATGCTCACCAAAGCTGCATTTATTTAATGTATAAAGTATTTTCAGCAGCCATTGCTTCAGTCGTCAGTGTTACATGACCCAGAAATCGATATGTTGTTAATTAAAAAAAAAATACTATTTTTTTTAGTATTAAAATGGTGCATGACAATTAAAATACACAACCACAATTTGTCTAACATGTATTTTGGGTCACGACAGTATGATTATTTATGGCGATAACTGGTTTAAAGGGATAGTTCACCCAAAAATGAAAAATCTGTCATTACTCACCCTCATGTCGTTCCAAAAACCGTAAGACCTTCGTTCATCTTCAAAACACAAATCAAGATATTTTTGATGAAATCAGAGAGCTTTCTGACCTGCTGACTGACAATGTGTAAGGCCAGAAACAGTGTTGGGGAGTAACTAGTTACATGTAATGGCATACGTAATTTAATTACAAAATAAATGTAACTGTAATCAGTTACAGTTACTTATGAAAATGTTAAAGATTACAAAGGGGGTTACATCGGAATATTTTCACGCACACCCACATACAGATTTAATTGATTTCTTTCCCAAATTGCACTGACTGCTCTAAAATATCAGACACCAATGTTTCAGGAGTTTATAGGACACATGTTTATTCGATAACTGTTTTATAACTTGCATTGTTAGATGCCAGTGTTTCCTGTCATAGCTAAGCAAAGATTTGATTTCAAAAATAGTTTCATAGCTATTAAACTATTTCTTGTTAACACTTTAAATCTGTATTCAACCTCAGAATGATCTCAAAAGTAAAAAGTGGTGCTAAAGTCAGATTTTTGCGTTGCTGTCTATACAGGGTCAGAAAGCTCTCGGATTTCATAATTTGTGTTCTGAAGATGAACGAAGGTCTTACAGGTTTGGAACGACATGAGGGTGAATAATGACAGAATTTCCATTTTTGGGTGAACTATCCCTTTTAAGAAAAAGTCAGTTGCCAGCACTGGGCCAGACCGGGAGAGAGAGATGAAGATGATGTGGTGTGGTGTGGTGCATGAGTGGGCATTGTGGGTGTGTGCTGACCTGACATTGATGCACCACCTACAGAAGTCATTCTTCACCCAGTCAGGGACGTTGACCTTCACTGTCAGAATCTTCAGATTCTCCCCACGGTTAATGGCTAACGTCTGAAACAAGAGAGTAACCTGTAGAGACAGCCGACACAAGGCGAGGCACGGTAGCGCACCGTCGGTACCACCCCCTCCCGTTCTCTCCTAAAACTACTCAGCATGCACCAAGATGCACTCGTGTCGCACCGAAAGCTCTGTGTCTCACTCACTTTTCCCTTACTGGCCCTCTAAGGTAAAGTGACATGCTGTGAAGCAAATAGTTTTAAGTATCTGACCTTTTCTGAGGAAAACCTTTTGAAAGGAAACAAGAGGGAAAAGATGACCCATCAATCTGAACTCCAAGTGGAAGAAACGAGCTGACAAATGCCACCAACCCCCTACACAAAACACACACCCCACCACAGAGCAGGCAACTGCCCCATCTGCACCGCTCAACAGCTAATGGTCTGATCAAGATGTGAATTAATGTAGCCAGAAATATGATGAAAATTATATTTCCATATTTTGGCATTTCAACACCCTAAGGCAGCTGTTTACTTGGGTTTTCTCATGCGATGTTTATCACATTTGAAGTTTTGCATGAGATGAGGGAAATGTCAAAACAGATATCAAAGTTTTCACCGTGCCCTGTGTCATTTCCAACTTGGCCTTGTGTAGTTAATGCATATCCATTAATGCATACATTAAACTGGTCTGAATCATGCCATGGGTAAAATTACCATTGAGAAGAAACATAAACATCCTAAAAATACATGCGAGCATAGCTTTGTAGATTAATGGAGGACAACATTTCTTCCAATAAACAGATGTCAAAAACAGGGTGCACAGATATATAAGAAAATTCACTTCTGCTTGCCATCACACAGCCAGTATTACAATTATGTTTGTCACATACAGTGCATTAAAGGCTGATAAATTGGAAAATTACAGATTAAATTTAACAACCAAAATCAGCTATTTTTCACACATTCGGGTTTAGTGTCATATTTCAGACTCAACAGTCCAGGACATGACATTTTAAAAACAGAGGAGAGGGAAAAGTTTAGTCTAAATATTCAACATATCATGTTCCTCAATAACAATTAAATCATAATTGGAAAAATATGAGGAATGTAAGCGACAGAAATGAATATTATTTTAAAGACTGAGCTATTCCGATTCAATATTTTTTCTCTAAATAAAGTCAACAGCACTGCCATAAACAGAGCAATAGAGGATGGCCTCTACAAAAACAGAAAGAATGGATGAACTTTTCACTTGCTATTTTTGCATGTACAAAACTACACAACATGGGGCTCAGAATACACCAATGGTCATTGTCCATACAAAATAAATATGATGTCTTTCTTTAGCAAGGGCAGCTTTGTGTTATAAAAAATATTTGATGTTTAGCACTGATTATATTGTAGTCAATCTATCATAAGCTCAAACAAACAAGCAGAAAGCAAGACCACATTTCATTTGTTACAACAAATTGGTAATTTGTAGATTTTTCAGCTGCACTTTTTAGTGAGTGTGCTAGAGGAAAAAAGCAATCAGTTCCATTTGTATTTGTCTTTTAATGAACTTTTAAAAAACAAAAACTTTGTTTGGCGCATTTTGACTCTAGAAATGTATGTTTACAGCATCTATATGACAAAGATGAAATAACAACAATAAACCACTCAATTTTCATTAATAATGTAAAAAAAATTTAAATTTTACAGTAAAAGTACATTTGTTTTTTTGAAAATGTTTAAAAAAAATAATATATGTAAATAACAATAAAAAAAAGCTTTAATAAAAACCAGTATACACAGAATCAAAATAAAGGAAATCAGTCAGACAAACAATATTTTAAATGTTAAAAAATACAGTAAAGCGCCACAGAAGTTAAAGAAAACCACTAGAGTTATATATGTTTGAGAATAATTTTAAAAATCACATCAAAAGAAGGAAGGAATTTTACAACGTTAGTTAGACCACTAAGTAAAAACAGTTTGATAATGACCTTTCTGCCTAATTTACACAAAGCATCAATACCAATCTATGTTAATGATGGAGTCACTAAGAACATCGGGCACCCTACATAAGAGCACATAGAACCCCCCCCCCACCACACACACACACACACACAAAAACATCTGTCCTAATACACTTCAAAGTAAGTGTAAATTAAAAAGTATGTTTTGCATACACATGCCTCATGTCAAAATAATTCAACACCTTCTCTAGCCAAACCATGAAAAGGTTCATTTTAGCCCGAGTGTGACAGCTCACAGGTCACGACAAACTCAAATTAACACTCACTGACAATCCACGTCAGCAGATTAACAACGGGTAAACTGTATGCTTCACAGGAGATCTCGCCGACACTCATTCACTCACTCATTCGGCCCATCTTTCGCTCTTTGTCTCTCTCCCTCTCACCCTCGCGCCCCTAGAGCCCATGAGCGGCTGTCATCATGAAGCAGTGTCTGTCAATCCTAGCCTTTAATCCACAGGCATGTGGACGGGGGACGTGTCACATATGTTAAGAGGGGGAGATCGGGAATGACTGGGGGACAGGGAACGGGGTGAGAGAGATGAATAGAGGGAGAAAAGGATGACAGAGTCACTGTGACATGTGGCCCACAACCAACTCTGAGTAAGCGGCCATGAAGTGAGAGGGGGGAAGGGGGTACCACTGACACAAACACATAGTTAAACAGCACTGACAGAAGAGCTTTAAAGAGTGGCACGAGGACCTGTGTATATGGCACAACACTGTGTGTGTGAGGACTGGTGGATTGTGTCCGAGTGTGAACATATACAATAGCTGTCAAAGGTTTGTACACACCTGCTCACTGTTTATGACTTCGTCTTATTTTACATAATTCACAGTCATCAAAACTAAAATAAACAAACATGAGAATTATGTTGGACTAAAATATTAAATAAATATAAAAAATTCAGTTTTAGGCTTTTGCCTGGCGTTAAAGGTTTTAGATAACAAGAAATAATACTTACACAAGGTTGTCCAAAATATTCGACTGGTAGTTAATGCATGAGTAGTCATGGCATTTCAAGTCCTGGACACCAATATTTTAATGATTCAGATTACTGATTACTATTAAAAATGTTTTCTGTTTTTTAAATAAAGCTGGAATAATATAAATATTAGAGTAAAACTAAAAAAGCGTGCCTTGGCCAATTCGAAATAATAATCTGATATATATAGATATATTATCTAATAAAAGAAAACAACAAAAATAATCTAAAACCTTAAACTAAAAAGAAAAGAAAACTAAAAATAAAAATTAAAAGCTAATACAAAATATTAATAATATAATAATCATACGATATTAGCACCTTATTTGCTTTTGGGATCTAGAGGAGGGTTTGGACCCGGAAACAGTGACATGTGACGTCAGATTTAACAACCAGGTAAGAATTTAAATCACGCTCATAATTTCCCAGACCCACTTCCCCTTCTTATCCCAATCATTTGCTGTTCTCTGATTCACTATTTATAAAAAAAAAAATCACTATTTATTTTTTTATTATCATTTAATGCAGAAAATTAAATGTTTTAACATCTCATTGTGGAAAAGGCTTCTGTGGAATTTGAAATATCAGAAGGTAAGAAAGTTATAGGCCTATCACTGCAAATGATGTCCCAATCTTCCAATTAAAAAAAAAACGTTAAGAGATCCTGACAGTATCCTGTCTGCGATGAATCTAGTCAGACACAGATACAAAGAGGTTCCCATACATGATAAGGCGGGATGCGCTGAACATCGCAGGGAAGTCATATACAGGGCTGAATTTGGCAATGTCCGTTGGCTGCTCTTATGATGCCCTGCTGTGGCTGCTGTCTTCAGGGCTGTTTAGACATGACGAGGATATGGTCACTGCACGCTGTCACACTGAGGAACGAACATACATACAGAGCAAACGGCACACTTATATTTGGGACTGTCAGGCTAGAAAATGTGTTGGGAGATCCACATAATGACAACAGAGCAAGACAAACAGACTAATAGATAAAGATAATTAAGAGAAGAAAATAATGAGTTTGCTCAAATAATCAGTGTCTCACCATGACTGGACATGGGTGAGAGTCTCTTTGTCCTTTGCAATCATATCTGTCAGGATCTCCTGCACACCTGTGGTCACCTCATCCAGGGTCGACAACCCTACAGACAGCAAACGAAACAGCTGAAATGTCACATAACAACATTCACAGTCATCAGTGGCCCTGCATTAACTTATGAGAACTGCATTTCTTTGGTGGAAAGTGTGGAATATTTGCCATTTTTTCTCCCGATTTTTTAGAAGTAGAAATCCCATATAATTATAAAATAATATTTAAACCTCATGCATAAGAATGTGCATAAATGAGAGAAACGCCTAGAAAAATGTCACAATGCTGCTTGTCACTGCCGTAATATGTCAATGTCAACTGCCCATAACCATAAGCAGACAACAACACAAAAAAATCCTAAAGTACTTTACTGCCCTCTATTGACTCAATGTCTTTTATCATTCTTTTTATTTTATTCAGTAATTTAGGCGGCAAAGATAAAAATATAAAAGACTCATATTAAAACAATACAGGAAAGTGAAGATGTTGGGGCCATTGATCAGTTTCAGAAAGCATCAATGTTAATTGAATGTACATTCTGGGTGAGCATCACACATCAGAGGACAATGAGATGTGAACGCTGGTGTACAAGCACCGTTACAACAGGCTGGCTGTTGTAAGTATGCAGAGGGCTGATACCTTTAGTGTTGGGCTGGATCGAGGAATGCAGGTCCAGTGTCTGGGGTGCCTGAAGCAGAGTCAATGCAACAGGCTCCAGTCCTAGCTCCTTAGCTCGCCGGGCCTTGGACAGCTTACTTCCCTTTTTATAGGGAGCATACTAAAGAAAGAAAGAAAAAAACGTAAGTACAAGCTATTATTGGGTCATTTCGCAGTCAAAAACTCACCAAATGGTCAAAGTTTCACATTAATAAGTAAGCTGAGAAGCATGTTTTTTTTTGTTCTCACCACATGGTCTATATCACCAGCCGTTGTGCAGTTCTTTAGAGCCATTTCCAGCTCTGAAGTAAGAACCCCCTCTTTCTTTAGTGTCTGAGAAACAGATTTGCTCTTCTTTGCCACTGACCTAAGACATATGAATAAAAATAACTCTGTGTACTTATGTTAGAGTGTTGATCCTGATTGCTTTTCACTTTGCTTTCATGTCATGTTAGGTGCCTAACTGATGTCCATTTCATTGTCAAGTTGACAATGAAACTACCGTTCAAAAGTCTGTAAGAATTTTTTATTTTTTGAGAAAAGTCTCTTTTGAAAAAGGTCGGTCTCTTATGCTCACCATGGCTGCATTTAGGCAGACCTACATCAACTTAACTTAGTTGATCAAAAATACAGTACAAACAGTGATAAAATTTATATATTAATACAGTTTAAAATGACTGTTTTCTATTTTAATATATTTCCAAAAATGTGATTTATTCCTGTGACTTTTCAGCAGCCATTACTCCAGTATTCAGTGTCACATGATCCTTCAGAAATCAATTTGTATTATTATTATCAATGTTGAAAACAATTTGTGCTGCCGTTTTCTGGTACCGTGATCTTTTTTTTTTTTTTTTGCAAATGATTAAAAAAAAAAAAGTTTTTCAAAACAAACATACTCAAATCCACTTTACTCTACCCACAAACTTGTCAGTGGTAGTGTACATAAAGAAAATGTTATTTAGCCAAATAAATCAAGAGATAAAATTAATTTACTTTGTCATTTAATCCTAGCTGAAATTCCTTACAGAAGCACCAGGCAATTATATGGAGAACATTACAAGACTTGATCTCTGCTGCCATCTACAGGTCACATTAGGTTTCAACAGGCTAATCAAAGTAATTGAAGCTTAAAGGGGTCATATGATGCAATTAAAAAATTTATTTTTTGTGTATTTGGGGTATAACTGTGTTTCATATCCCGCGGTTTAAGGTTAAAAAAACACATTTTTTTCCACATACTGTACATTTTTTTTTCTCCTCTATGCCCCGCCTTTCTGGAACGCGTTGATTTTTTACAAAGCTCAACGGTCTGAAAAAGCGAGGTGTGCTCTGTTTGGCCAGCTATCAAGTGCGTTGTGATTAGCCGAATACCTCAAACGTGAGACGAAAATGTTACGCCCCTCACCATACTGTTGAGCCCGTCCGGCCAGAGCGAGCGAGACAAAACTTAACACATTACAAACGAGACATTTTTGCATCGTGGGGTACATAATTACTGTTATAAGGACATTATACTGTCTTTTGACACGCGTTGTTTTGCATTTTCGCCGCGTAACCAAAACTCTGTTCCCCCTGCATTTTGTGATCGGAGAAATGACAAACTATAAGTGCTACTCTACACTGCTCAAACTCGCGTTTGAATCATCAGTGGCAAAATCTTTAAATGAACCACGTACTTACGTGAGTCATAACTGCCGTCATTTTAGTCTAACGTTACTCTCCCAGGATCATAAACAGTCATCCATAAAATGTGCTGCACACATCTGGATCTTTGGGTTAAACTGTTCTGGAACAGTGTTTTTAAATACAATTTAACCACTGATTTCTTGTCGTGTCCATTTTTGGAAGGCCAAAGAAAGTAGTTTTCGCTTTCACAACGAAACAACGCTGGCCTAGTGTGAGGGGAATCCCCTGTGCTTAGTGTGCTCTGAGGCCGTTATAGATTGAGCTGAGGCCGGCTAGCGTGAGCCGAAGCCCCGGCTTAGTGTGAGCTGAGGCCCCGGCTTAGCGTGTGCTGAGGCCGGGCTAGCGTGAGGGGAAGCCCCGGCTTAGCGTTCGCTGAGGCCGGGATAGAGTGAGCTGAGGCCGTGCTAGCGTGAGGTGATCCCGCCTAGTGTGCCGCTGAGGCCAGGATATAGTGAGCTGAGCCGGCTAGCGTGAGGGGAAGCCTCCGCTTAGCGTGCGCTGAGGCCCGGAATATTATTTGACTGGCCGGGCTAGCGTGATGGAACCCGCCGCTTAGTGTTCGCTGATGCCGTAATAGCGTCGAGCTTAGCCCGGCCAAGACATAGCATGATTGGTAAGCCCCGCTTAGGTTTGCGCTGAGGGGCGGTAATTAGTGAGCGAAGGCCGGGCTACCTAGCGTGAGGGAAGCCCCGCTTACGTGCTCTGAGGCCGGGATCGAGTGATCTGAGGCCGGCTACCTGAGATTTGGAAACCCCGCTTAGCGGTGAGCTGAGGCGGCTAGATTGTGTAGCTGAGGCGGCTTGGTCGAGGAACTTCTCGCACTGCGGATCCTACAATGAACGGCAACCCATGTGATGAACCCCGTGGCTTGGACTCCGGTGGATATCGTCCTCTTTTGGAAGACCAAAACAAAGTAGTTTCACTTTCACAATGAGAAACAGCGCCTTCACGACATGGCGGCAGCAGCGGCAACAATACTACAGTGGAAAGGGGGACGGAATTAATCTACGCTTCTTTCTTTGCGTGAACATTTGGGCGGCGTTATGCTAATCTTCCCACATCGTGAGGTAGATATGTTGGGTTGTGTTAGAACGAGCCGTTTTAGGCAGGCGTGTTTGACTCAACTTTTATAAAGAATATCTCTTTGGATTTGATACTTTAGTCTTTGCAACTTTACAGATCTTCTTTAATGCACCAAGAGCTTGTAACAAGAGACAGGAAGAATTGGAAGAAAAAGGAAGGCTGTCCAAAGAGAAAGGAAAAATTTTAATCGCAGCATATGACCCCTTTAAATATCCATGAAAAAATATCAGGATGTTTTTGTGCACTGGAGACATCCATCTACTACAAGCATTTTGAATTAATTGCAAAGAACCCAGTCACAAGGATCGTAACCTACGTAACGAATAAATATCGAGCCAGCTGTTTCTATTAGACTTATTAAAAAAGCGTATCCAACACACTCATTATGTTCCTTTAGACATAAAATAGACGATAAATATTAAACTATATCACTAAAAGCATGTTACTTAAAATATAAGTCATCCTCAATAGTAGATCAGTTTGAAATGATAAAATAAATTTCCTTTATTTTCTCCTTTTTCATTGGCCCCTTACCAGTGTCTTACGTACCTCTTCAAGGTCCAGCGCACATCTCGAACAGCATCACCATCCATGTGGTTGATGAGCTCCTTTCTATAGCGCACCATAAAGGGAATCGTGTTCTCCTCCTGGAAGAGCTGTGCAATGTTTCGCACACACCCCTGCTCCCCACCCCGGCTTCTCAGCAAGAACCTACATGGATATTAAATGTGCTGCCGGCTTTAATTTTTGTTTTTGAGCCACAATTAATGACTATCATCCAGTTTACCATGATTTTACAGAAAACCACCCATTAATGTCAGTCGGTGTAACAATAGTTCATATACCAAAGTCTAACTTTTAAATATTTACCCATCTTTGCCACTATTATTCTAACCACTAGGTTTTACCCATCTGTCAACAAAAAGGTACTAATCATTTAAAATCTACTCAAATTTGGTACAATCACTTTTTCTTTTATATATATTTTAAAAAGTTCAGGTCAGTATAAGTATGATGTTTATTTTTTACATAAATATGTAAGTGGAACAATGGAACATTATTTCACCCATATTTTAAATTTTTATTTTCACAGAAAAGTTGTTTGAAACAGTTAAGTAGACACTTTAATTGCATTTAATATGCTTTTTATGAATATAAAATCACTTTTGTAAATTTAATTTGCTGCGGACACCAAAATGGGGCGTCTCGTCTTTGATTTATATTTGACTGTAGAATGCTGCAACTGACCAATCAGGGCCAAGTATTCCAGAAAGCACTAAAATAATTAACAATATAGCAAATAATAATACCTTTAACATTGCAACAGACCTTCAGTGTAACACTGATCAGAATAACATAACACCAATGATTTCAAAAACTAAGTCAGTCATCTCACTATATTAGAAAGTAATAACCCACCTGAATGGGATCCCAATTCATCTCTATGTCCTCCACACAGGAATTGCCCGATTTGAGTTTTATCGGTCTTCCCTGGGCCGCGTTTGTCGTCCTCTGTTTCTTCTGGGCAGGTTCATCAAAGGTGAAGCTGTCATCTGGCTCCTCTTTTTTCACCTTGGGGAAATGTTGACTGGATGATGGACACTCATGAGGCATATCTCCTGGGACAGCTGCATTATGACTGCTCAAGTTCATGGACAATCTCTAAAATAAAGCAAAAGGTTGAAATTAAATAAATGACTTGAGTACATGATGTTTGTGTTGGTTAAATATAATATATTATTAGATCTGCTGATGTCAGTCAGGGTGGATCCCATATTTAATAAGCAGTCATTTAGAAAACCACATTATTTTTATGCAAAGCAAATTACAGTACAGTTATTACAGAGCAATTACTGCTGCTTATTTCATTTGCATGTCAAATACTATAAATGTAGGATTGTGATATACCGCAGTGAAAATCTAAGCACAAGCATTAACGACTTGCCTCTTCTTTGACCGTCACATGCTGCTGTGACTCAGGCTTCGGTAGAACCGCATCCTCAGTTTGTTGCTCTGTTTTAGTCTTCGCCGCCTTCGCTTTAGCAACTCGTGCAGCTCTCGGCTTCCTCTCTGCTTTAGGTTTGGGTTCTTTTGGTTTTGGCTCTTTAGGTTTGGCCACCCTCCTGGTCACTTTTTTCCTTTCAGCCATTTCAACTGTCCCCCTCTGACATCTTCCCTTAGTTTTGCCTTCATTTATATTTGGTAACCATTCCTCTAACTCCTCACTGTCATCTCTTTGATTGCCTGTCCTGTAACAAGAATCCAGTTTTATTTCATCCAGCATTCAGGGAGAATAAGAAATAGAAGAATACTGTATTTCTACATCATTAAAAAGGGACTATTTATACACAATAAACAGTTTATGACTGCTTAGAAACGTTCTGTGGTTAAAGAGCAATAGTTTGACACACATGAGTATGTTTTCAACACTGTTAATCTATTGGAAGAAACAGCCTAGAGTTCGTTTTGCTATACACAATGTTTTATCTTAACCTTGGAAGCTAATCTGAAAAAGACAAAATTGTGTCGGCCTGTGTAAACAAAGCAAAGCAACTCACATGTCATCTGATTCATCTTCTGTGGCTGGTTCTGTATACACCTTTGCTGTTCTTGTTCTTCGAAGCATCTTTGTGTGTGGGGAAAAACGAATGTAGACTAACTAAATGACAATAACAAATAAAGGAGCCTGGGATATAGTAAAACCTCTCGACGTGAATATCTTTTCAACTCAATTTATCTTATCAAATACACATGTAAAAACAGAATAAGCTTGTCATAACGACTTTCAGACAAACTGAAATGAAAACCTGTCCGTCAGCTGTCACTTCAAATATATGCAAATTACTCACGGCAACGCAAAAGCACGTTTAAAGCTGTTGTGATGGATGTTAAGTGTCAGCAATCTAAACGGTCTCTATAGAATTCGAAAGTCATTTTGAATTTAGCGCGCGAGCACGTCCGTGAAATCTGTCTGGGCTGCTGGTTCCCCAAATGACAAGCGGTTAAACTAGAGATGTTTAACTACAGAAGCTGCTAACAAAACTGTTCAAACTTACAGTGTTCCTCCGACAGACATCAAACCATAACCCATTTCACGACTGAATGGTGGCTTGTTTCGTCCGCGACGTCGGCAGCAGGAAGTGATGTAGTTAAGGTTCTCAAACTCTTAAAATATATAATAAAAGTTCATATTGATGGTTTTTTTTTTCTCAACTGTTTTCTAATATGCAGAAGCAGGAGCGGTCCATGCCCAGTCCGTGTTCTTTGCTCTTTGTCCACTTCCGTGAGTTGCACTGTTTGTTTGTTTTTAATCATTGCCAAAGCTGCGTGGAGTTAATAGTCAGAGAGTGTCCCGTGCTCTTTAAAATGAAGCGAAAAATTATTCAACCTGAAAGAAAAGTTCAGTCTGCAGGAAGATTGCAACAATCCGATCGGAAACCTAAGGATTTAAACGTGCATGCAAGGCAAGTGACATTTGTTGTATTGACTTTTTTGCATAAAACAAAGAGCAACAATATCAGGAAATGTCAATGTCATGGCTCAAATGTAGTTGGGGGGGAAGAGAACTTTTAAAACGTGACACTATGGAGATTTACATTTGCAGTGTTTTAAAAAATGAAATAGGCAATAAAAACTATTATTACTAGGACTAAGACTAAGCTAAAACTATGAAGGTGCATTTATGCAATTCATGAAGTTCATGCCATTATAACATTTTCATCTTCCAACAGCAACTAATTCCAGTTGTAAGCAAAGGCAAAAGCATTAACTATAACACATAGATTGCAATGTCTTGAATATATAGCCACATCTTGATTGTAGCCCACTGGATCAAAAAAATCTGACGTTTTTACACCCAGTTTCTGAGTGCATTTCCTCCTCTTCTTAAGATCCCAGTGGCAATGGACTTGGACTAAAATGGGACTACTTTCTCTCTGCATCCTCTCTGTATCAATACCACTTCTTCTGCATCTCTTCTCTGGTGTGCAACATTTTATTTTTTGTATTTTTTTAGAAATATTGATGTGTTGTTGTATTGTGAATTGTGTAATGATTTTTTACATTATGCATTTTTCCTAAACTCATTTGTGTATTTCTCCAGACTCTATTGACCTCAGCCGACCATCAGATATAGGGCTCAATCACACTATAAACATGTACCTCACACCTGAGGAGGGGGTGAGAGTGGGCGTGTGGTTAGTTACATGTGACATACCTGTATATGTGTATATATGTGTGTGTGTGTATATATATATATATATATTAAAACGTAATTACTTACTAGGTACCCCACAACACACACACACACTAAAAAAACTATAAAACAAGACAAATATTCAGGTTTTCTTCTTGCATTATAAATGTTTCTAGGCACACTGTACCTGAACATAGGTGGAAGGAGGCGCAGGGGAAGGATCTAGACTGGTATGAGAAAGCTCTGGGGGACGGATCGCCCATTTTCATCTACCTCCATGGCAATGGGGGTAACAGGCAGGAAAACTTTTAATCACCTTAAATCTTTAAAGAACAATTTTTATCTTATTCTTTGTTCACTTAAGATTACATTTGCATGCCTTTGATCTGCTAACCTATAGACCTTCGTCAGGATAGCACCATATTTAATATTTGGCAGGAATGAAAATGAGGCTGTAAGGAAGAAAAGTGCATTCATTACAGGAAAAAAGTAGACAATAACTTAATAAAAGAGTTTTGAAAGTTCTGAGTTGTGGAAATGATGTGATGTAGGACCTTTACACAGAGTGCGCCATTGTAAAGACTGTAAGACACAATACAATATCTGCATAATCTCTTTGCACAGAGATCAGTGATCTGAACTTCACACTGCTTTGCACTTTACCTTAGTAAAAACTGGGATGGTAACTGCAGCATATCAATTAATCTCCACATTCAGTTCTTTTGCAACCTCACTTTTTAAACAAAATGTCACAGTACAATGAAATCAAATGTAAAAATAAATAAATAAACAAACATACACATACACTGCCATGTTATAATCAGTTTGTCAACCTTAAATAAGATTACCATATATTGACTTGCCAAATACAACTTTCAGTTCATCTGTGATTTTTCTTGTTTGATGGCGATAAACCATTTAAAATTAGTTTTCCTCCAAATAAATAATACATTTTGCATTATATTGAAAATACATGCTTTGATTTTATTTATTCTATCTTTTTGTACCTTCGATAAACAGATCTGCACCCCATCGTATTGGAATTGCAAATGTGAGCAAACTCACTTAATTCATTATGAAGAAAGAACTTGAATAGTGGTAATGACTGAAGTGTCTTGGTCATACAGGTCTTGAGTGCTGTTGGATATCACGTTTTGGTGTTGGACTACAGAGGTGGGTTAAAATGTTGTGACTTCACTGTAGCCAATAATCACTGGAGCTCATTTCAGACTTGAACTTCTGTATATGATTTCTCTATTGCTTACTCCAATACATTCAAACATGTCAGGTTTTGGGGACTCCACTGGTGAGCCTACAGAGGCCGGTCTGACTTCTGATGCTGTGTACTTGTACCACTGGGTTAAGGCACGTAGTGGAAACAGCCCGGTGTGTGTGTGGGGTCACTCGATTGGTAGTGGGTGTGTAAAATCACCTTTTTTTATTGACTTTTGCTATGTTTACTACAAATGTTTTAGAAACAAAAAAAAAGCTATCAATATAATTGTAAATAATATCTAGTATATTTATGTTTCGTTTTTTCAATAGGTGTTCTACTAACACTGCAGTGAAATTACTGGAGCAAGGTAAAAATTTGACTGATTTAAAAACAAGCATGCTCTTGTTTGTCTCAGTGGCTCTTCATTGCAATTTTCTCACTCTTTTCGTTTGACTTTTAAACTAGGAGTTGTCGTTGTATGGCATAGTAAGCGTCACATATTTTTATGTTTTAAAATAAACTTCTTGACTGTAATGGGAGAATGCTATGCTATGCTTTTCTTTGTTCTGTATTTTGTCTTGTTAAAAAAAACTGCACATTTCTTGACAGGAAAACAGTTTGATGGAATTATACTTGAGGGTGCATTCGTAACCGGACGGAGGGCAAGAGATCAACCTATTGAACACCCTTTTACATGGGTAAGTAACGTTCAAGATCTTTGACATTTTAATAATCTTGTCCTGACAAGTTTTAGATATTTATATTAGGTATTGTAGTTTTTTTTTTTTAAGATATTTTAAAAAATTACCTATCAGACATCAAAACATAATAATTGTGATTTTCCTAAATAGTAAAATTCACTTAAAATCTGATCATTTCATTTAATTCTGCAAAATTTTAAGTTCATTTATATTTTACAGGACAAACTACACACACGCACAAACATGGGTCATTAATCATAGTTTGGTACATGTAAGTCTTATTTGTACCTCTTTTTTCATTTCATTTCTCCAGTTTTATTGGAAGTTCCCATACATTCAGTTCTTCCTTTTCAATCCACTTAAAAACAACATTTTCGTCTTTCCAACCAATGAGAAGTATGTGATATTGTTTCACTCGATTATGCCACTGTTACAGTATGTTAAATATGAAAATGCTATAAAACTTTTCATCTCGCATTTTCTCCCCACCGCACCCCCTTTTTTATTTTTTGGTTGATAGTTTGCAGAAACTCAGAACTCCCCTCATGATTCTCCATGCTGAAGATGACCATATAGTGCCCTTTGCCTCAGCTCAAGAGGTTTGTGTGTATGAAACGTCATTTATCTCATAAAAATGGAAATAAATTTTTACTTTGAATTACAATTTTTTGTCTCAGATCTACAGAATTGCAAAAAAGGCCCAGAATTCGGATAAGCGGGTCAAACTGGTACCATTTGATGGAGCGCTTGGATACCTTCATAATGGGCTGTATAAAGACCCTGGTTTGCCAGAAATCATAAGGTGATGTCACTCTCTGAAAATGTTTACTTACTTTTTTAAGATAATTTTTCTTAAGAGATATGGAAATGGCTTTAGAGAAAAAAAACTTATTTTCAAATAATATGTAACAGTGAAAATAGTTAGTTTTGAGGAGCAGGCTATGCGTTACTTGTTGCTAATGTTGAATGGCAGCAAAATAAATGCATATTTTAATCATTACAGGGAGTTTGTGCAGTCACTGATGACATGAGATACACACACACACACACACACAGGAGGAGGAGGATTTACACCAACTAATAGCCAACTGTTTCATATAATTGGTGTTGTAACTGTCAATTTACAGTATGCCCTTCTAGGATAAAACATTGTGATTGTAAAGTATTTTTTCAGAATTCAACCAATTAGAGTGAATTTTATTGTCTTGTTAATATTTGTAATTTTTTTTCAAGACTTAGGTTAAAAAAAAAAGAATTTTTTTTTATACAATAAAAATTGAGACTGAGACTGTAAGAGTTTTTATTACAGTGTTGGTCACAATGTTAACACTTACAATGTATCTCTGACAGACATCAAACTATCACCCATTTTACAACTGAATGGTGGTTTGTTTCCTCAGAGACAGCAGCATGAAGTGATTAAAATAGGAACTCTTCAAATATATTATGATGGTTCATCTTTTTTTTCTTAAATTTCTCATCAATATGCAGAAAAGGTAGCTGGTAAACATTCTCTATTTCTAAATAAACATTTTATTGAAATACTTAATTCAACTTTACTTTTAATATTAATTCAATATACAGGTATTTGTGAATATATTAAAGGTAGCTACTATTTGACACTTTTCCAAAAGCAATTTTTATTCCAAATATTAAAGAACATTGACAGTCATTGAAAATGTGAATAGGTGTAAAAGAATCCAACAAGAGGCTTGCAAAAACTCCAGAAAGAAAGTTCTCCTTGGCCATTGGAGACAGAGTATAAATAAACACTTCATAAATCTGTGATCCAACTAAACCTTTGCTGAGTAGAGTGCTTTGTATGAAAAAGAATCTTGATTATAAATAATGCCATTGTAGTCTTGTTTTTCCTGAGAATTTTGAGCTTTAAAAATTAAATGTGTGGTAATGTATGCTACAACTGGGCCATAAATCTAACCTAACTTTAGAACAGGTTATTCTCCATAAAACACACAACTTATTAAAAATGATTTCAACATGTGCAATGTAAAAAATAAATAAATAATTGCTTTTTTTCATAACTGATCTAATAAATAAAGTATATCAGGAGCAGCGTATATTCATAAATCACACCATGTAGCAAAGTCTAGAGTGAAAAAAACTACAAAATGTGTGCACATAAGCCCAGTCCATGCTCTTTGCTCTTTACACCCGTTCACTTCCATGAGTTGCATGGTTTGTTTGTCAATTATTGCCAAAGTTGTGTGTTAAATAAATAGAAAGAGTGTCTCCTGCACTTCAAAATGAAGAAAAGAATCAATAAATCTGAAAGGAAATTTCAGTATGCAGGAAGATTGCAACAATCTGGTCAGAAACCTAAGGATTTAAACCTGCATGGAAGGCAAGTGACATTTTGTATTGACTTCTTTGAAAGTAATTCAGTGTAGTCCTGTTTTTTTGCTAGACAACTGCATAAAACGAATCACAACTATTTCAGGCAATGTCTACAGTGATGTTTTATTAAGCCCTGAATAGGTCTCAAATGTAATTGGTTGTAAAAGAGAAGAACTTTTAGAATGTGACACTATGAAGATTACTTTAATGTTTACTTCAATGTTTTAAAAAAAACTTTGTGCAATACAAGCCATTATTATGAGCTAAAACTATGAAGGTTAATTTATGCAATTCCATGCCATTATAACATTTTCATCTTCCAACAGCAACAAATTCCAGGTGTAAGCAAAGGCAAAAGCATTAACTATAACACATAGACTGCAATGTCTTGAATATATAGCCACATCTTGATTGTAGCCCACTGGATCAAAAATCTGACGTTTTTACACCCAGTTTCTGAGTGCATTTCCTCCTCTTCTTAAGATCCCAGTGGCAATGGACTTGGACTAAAATGGGACTACTTTCTCTCTGCATCCTCTCTGTATCAATACCACGTCGTCTACCATCGTCTGCATCTCTTCTCAGTGGATGCACAGTTATTATTTTTTGTGTAGAATTTGATGTTTTGTACTCTCTCTAGTTTATTCTATTTATAAACTCATTGATTTCTCCAGACTCCTTTGACCTCGGCCAGACATCCGATCTAGGGCTCAATCACACTATAAACATGTACCAGTGGTTCACACGTCTGAGGAGGGGTGAGAGTGGGCGTGTGGTTAGTTACATGTGACATACCTGTATATGTGTATATATGTGTGTGTGTGTGTATATATATAGATATATATGACACACACACTAAAAAAACTATAAAACAAGACAAATATTCAGGTTTTCTTCTTGCATTATAAATGTTTCTAGGCACACTGTACCTGAACATAGGTGGAAGGAGGCGCAGGGGAAGGATCTAGACTGGTATGAGAAAGCTCTGGGGGACGGATCGCCCATTTTCATCTACCTCCATGGCAATAGGGGTAACAGGCAGGAAAACTTTTAATTACCTTAAGAGATTTTTTTTATTCTAAAACTTGTATTCTTTTAGTCTTTTTTTTTCTTTTCTTTTTTTTGCTCGACGGCGACCTAGAGACACATACAGACCTAGATAATGACTTGTGCATTGAACTTCACACTGCTTTGCACTTTACCATAGTAAAAACTGCTATGGAAACTGCAGCTAATAAAACTTTCCGTTCCTCTGATTTTTCTTTGATGGTGGTATACTATTTAAAATGTTTTCTTCAATAAGTAAAGGTATACACATTTTGCATTATATTGAAATACATACTTTGTTTTTGTCTTGATGTTCTAATGACATTACTTTTTGTACCTTCGATAAACAGATCTGCACCCCATCGTATTGGAATTGCAAATGTGAGCAAACTCACTTATTTCATTATGAAGAAAGAACTTGAATAGTGGTAATGACTGAAGTGTCTTGGTCATACAGGTCTTGAGTGCTGTTGGATATCACGTTTTGGTGTTGGACTACAGAGGTGGGTTAAAATGTTGTGACTTCACTGTAGCCAATAATCACTGGAGCTCATTTCAGACTTGAACTTCTGTATATGATTTCTCTATTGCTTACTCAAATACAACATGTAAGGTTTTGGGGACTCCACTGGTGAACCTACAGAGGCCGGTCTGTGTACTGATGTCTTATACTTGTACCACTGGGTTAAGGCACGTAGTGGAAACAGCCCGGTGTGTGTGTGGGGTCACTCGCTTGGTAGTGGGTGTGTAGAATCTGCTTTTTTATTGACTTTTGCTTTGTTTACTTCAAATGTATTAGAAACAATAAACACTATCAATTTAATTGTAAATAAAAATTATATAGAATATATTTGCTACAGTATGCACTATGTAACTGCACTGTTTCTTTTTCAATAGCGTTGCATCTACCACTGCAGTTAAATTACTAGTACAAGGTAAGAATTTGACTGATTTAAAAACAAGCCTGCTTTTGTTTAGTGGTTAGCCTGCTTAGTGGTTCTTGTCTCACTCCTTACTGTTAATTTTAGGAGCTGTCATTGTATAGTATAAACTTTAATATTTCTTTAAATTTCTTGACTGTTAGGGGAGAATGCTGTGTTTTTTCTTTATTCTGTATTTTGTCTTGATCAAAAAACTGCACATTTCTTGACAGGAAAACAGTTTGATGGAATAATACTCGAGGGTGCATTCCTAAATGCGAGGATGGAAACTAATAAACTTACCGAGCACCCTTTTACCTGGGTAAGTAACGTTCAGGATCTCTGAAATCATGTCAAAACAACTGGTCCTGACAAATGAGTTTTAGGTATTTTTGTTTTAGATTTTTTATTTAGGTATACTCCTTTTTGAAACTTCCTTTCAAAAATCAAAACATTATAATTGGGATTTTTAAGTGAAATTTACTTCAGGTCTGTACAATTTAATTCTGTATAATTTGAAGTTGATTATACTTTACATGGACAAACCACGCAACAGTAATAATATGGGTCATTAATCATATAGTTTGGTACATGTAAGTCTTATTTGTATCTCTCTTTTTCTCTCCTTTTCTCCAGTTTTATTGGAAGTTCCCATACATTCAGTACTTCTTGTTCAATCCACTGAAAAACAAAGATTTGAACCTTCCAACTGATGAGAAGTATGTGACATTGCTTTTTATATATTCAAATATAAGGTTAATATAAAATATAATGTAATTAATATATTCAACAATATGAGTAGAAATATGATTGTGATAGTAGGCTAGTGTTGTTAAATTTGTAAATATATTGTAAACTTTTCATCTGTTGCAATTTTGTTTTGATAGTTTGCAAAAAATTCAAACCCCCCTTATGATTCTCCATGCTGAAGATGACCATTTAGTGCCCTTTGCCTCAGCTCAAGAGGTTTGTTGTACGAAACGTAATTTACCGTAAGAAAAATAATTTAGAAATGTTTTTTTTACTTTACATTAAAAGTTTTTTTTTTGGCTCAGATCTACAGAATTGCAAAAAAGGCCCAAAACTCAGATGAGCATGTCAAGCTAGTACGATTTGATGGAGCGCTTGGATACCTTCATAATGGGCTGTATAAAGACCCTGGTTTGCCAAATATCATAAGGTGATGTCACTTTCTGAAAATGTTTTATTCATCTAAATATTACTTATTTAAAGATTTCAAATAGTTTTTCGAAAGAGATAAGGAAGGCTTTAGAGAAAAAACTACTTTCCATAAAAAGTAACAGTGAAAATTAATTAGTTACTTTTGAGGGAGTAGCTTTTCTTTCTACTCGTGCATAATTTTGGACATACATCACTAAATACAGAAAAAATTTAAATGGCTCAAATAATGTCCCTTTTTCTTCATTACAGGGAGTTTATGCAGTCACTGATGACATGAGAGACACACACAGAAGAGATGTACCCGAACTAATACTCATTCAATTCAAGTTTATTTGTATAGTGCTTTTCACGATACAAATCGTTGCAAAGTAACTTTACAGCAAATTAAGTTTCTACAATATTTTCAGTGGTGACTGTCAGTTAATGTACTTATGGCAGAAATGTACGGAAAAATCAATTTAAGACGTAATAAAACAGACGATGAACACTATTAACAGCAATTATTATATGCTGCAATCAACGTGTAGTTCGTATGTTGTTTCAGGGTTGGCATCATCTGAGGTCCTCTGAGTGGTTGGCATCATCTTTTCTCAGGTGTTCTGGATCCAGACTGCAGCTTGTGTCAATCCTAGTTACCACGGGATGTCATCCCGTGGGCAAAAACAGAGAAACAAATAGAGAAATAATTAGCGTAGCTGCTGTTCCAACCAAGCAAAATTGATTTGTTTAACCCAAACTAAAGAATAATAATGTGCATTTGATCAGATATAACTGCAGTACAAGATTATGAGATGCATTATTTGAATGCGTGGCCAGAGAGATGTGTCTTTAATCTAGATTTACACAGAGAGAGTGTGTCTGAACCCCGAACTGTTATCAGGAATGCTATTCCAGAGTTTGGGAACCAAATGCAAATGCAAAAAAGCTCTACCTCCTTTAGTGGACTTTCTATCCTAGGTAGACCACAAGTCCAAGGTTTGCGACCTAGGGAGCGTGATGGATTGTAGCGTGACAGAAGGCTAGTTAGGTACGCAGGAGCTAAACCAATGAGGGCCTTGTATGCAAGTAATAATATTTTGTAACTGATAAAGAACTTAACAGGTAGCCAGTGCAGAGAATGTAAAAATGGGGTAATAAGATCATATTTTCTTGACCTGGTAAAGACACTAGCCGCTGCATTTTGGACTACCTGAAGCTTGTTTATTGAAGATGCAGGACAACCACCTAACATTGCATTACAATAGTCCAGTCTAAGGTTAGGATGCATGCACTAGCTTTTCCTGCATCAGAACCAGGTAACTGTTTCGTAACTTGGCAAAATGTTTTTTTTTTGTTCCCCCCCTAAGAAAAATGAAGAATGCCTGTTTTTGTAACATGGGAATATTATTTCAAAAGACAAGTTGCATCTAATATAACACCCAGATTTTTGACTGTAGGAAGTAACAGTACATCCGTCTAGTTGCAAAGATTCTGTGTACTGTATTTTGGTCCAATAAGTAATATCTCTGTATAAGCGAATTAAATAGGAGAAAATTATTGGTCATACAATCTTACATTTGTAACACACTCTGTTAGCTTAGATAATTTGTAAGTTTCATCTGGTCTTGTTGAGATAAATAGTTGAGTATCATCAGCATAACAGAGGAACTATTCCCGTATTTTCTAATAATATTACCAAGGGGTAATATGTATATTGAAAATAGCAGAGGACCCTAGGACAGATCCTTGTGGCACTCCATATTTTACTGGTGATATTTTAGATGACTCCCCATTTAAATGAACAAAAAGGTAGCGATCGGACAGGTAGGATCTAAACCTGTGTGCCCAAACGCGGTCCTGAGGGCCGGTTCCTGCAGAGTTTAGCTCCAGCTTGCCTCAACACACCTGTTGGTAAGTTTCTAGTATGCCTATAAGTGTTTGATTAGCTGGTTCAGGTGTGTTTAAGTGGGGTTGGAGCTAAACTCTTCAGGGCACTGGCCCTCCAGGACCGAGATTGGACAGCCCTGACTAACCATCTAAACCCCCTTAATACCTGTAAGAGTTTTTGTATCGAATGGTCGTATGTCAAATCTATAGTGTCGAACGCAGCAGTAATAGAATTAAAACTAGCAATGGATGCGCCTGGTCTGATGCAAGACGCCAAGTCACTTTGTAATTTCAACTAGTGCAGCTTCTATGCTATGGGGGCCTAACCTGATTGATTCTCATAGAATAAGTTTTTTGCCGTAGGAGACAATTGATCAGAACAACTTTCCTAAATCTAGCCAGAAAAGAAGATTTGAGATGGGTCTGTAATTTGCCAGTTCCCTAGGATCTAGTTGTGGTTTCTTAATAAGAGGCTTAATAACCGCCAGCTTTGATTGGTTTTGGGACGTGACCTAAAGACAGTGACGAGTTAATAATATTGAGAAGCGTTCTTCTGCTACAGGTAACAACTCTATCAGTAATTTAGTGGGTACAGGATCTAAAAAAACATGTTGTTGGTTTAGATGCAGTGATAAGTTTATTTAGCTCTCCCTGTCCTATAGCTGTAAAGCACTGCAGTTATCTTTTGGTGCGATGAATGAAGCTGAAGTATTATACGGTGTAGAATCTAAATTTTTTATTGTATTTCTGATGTTATCTATTTATCAGTGAAGAAATTCATAAAGTCATTACGATTAAACTGAGGGAATATTGATCGGGTGGCGTCTGGTTATTTGTTTATCTAGCCACTGTGCTAAATAAAAACCTTGGATTGTTTTGGTTATTTTCTATGAGTTTGTGGATATGCTCGGCCCTGGCAGCTTTTAGAGCCTGTCTATAGCTGGACCTAGGTCTACTGTTTTTCCACGCAATTCTAAAAACTTCGAAGTTAGATGGTCTCCTTTGGCCCTCAAGATATAAGAGTTTTTCTTGAGAGAATGGGAAAAAAAAAAAAATATTACTGGTTACGCATGTCGTACGTTTTTCTCTACCCTTTTTTTCAATTTGATGGGGGCAACAGCTTCTAATGCATTAGAAGATAGTGCCCATGTTGCTAGTTTTTCGTCTAGTTCATGTGTACTTATTGTTACACAGAGCAGTTGAGATAAATCAGGTAGGTTATTTGTGAATCTGTCTTTGGTGGCTGGAACAATAGTTCTGCCCGGACGATAACGCGGAGCCATCTAGTTAATATCAGTAATATGCAGCATGCACGATACAAGGAAATTGTCAGTAACATCATTGCTTTGAGGTATGATATCTATATCAGTTAGATCAATTCCATGCGATATAATTAACTCTAGCGTATGATTAAAACGATGAGTGGGCCCAGTGACTTTTGCTTGACTCCAAAAGATTTTATTAGGTCAGTAAACGCAAGTCCTAATGCCTCATTTGTATTATCAACGTGAATATTAAAAACTCCGACAATTAGCGCTTTATCAACAGTATCCAATAGGTCTGAGAGGAAATCTGCAAACTCATTTAAGAAATCTGTATACGGCCCTGGTAATGTGTTTTATTAGCAAACGTTAGTGTTTGCTAATAAAACACATTGTGTTAATTAATTAATTAGTACTTAACATATTTACTTACATAACCGGTCTCCAACTCAACTAGCTGACTTCCCAGTATCTCATTATCAAGACAAAATGTTTTTTTGTAATTAGGTATGCCCAAAATGCTACACTATCTCTCCCAAAACAAACCAAAGACTAGGGTATCCGAAGCCGGTTATGTGCATACGTACCAGGTATTTTTTAAGGGTAATTAACATAACAGCAGCATTCATTCCAAAACGGAGGTAACTGTCAGGGATGTAAGTAGCCATATTGAAACCCTTATTCCCTGAAATACCCACTTCCGAAGTAATTATGGCAGGGTTGGTTAACTTCGAGCTATCAGCGCCTGCTGGACCTAGTGGACCCACTCCCAGTGTTGTCCACAGGTTTTTGCGCACCAATATTATATATTATTACACTATAGTTAATATGCAATATTATAGTTATCTATATCGATAGTATCTATCTATATTAAAAACCTATTATACGATTATAAATTATATTGTCATCTCAGACATGGATCTGCATTCAAACGTGTTTTTTTTTCTTTACTTTTTGCAACAGGACGTTTTCTATAATGTATTTCTATAATAAAATGATAAGGTATGTCTTATTATATAATCAGCATCAAACAAATAATATAATTCTTATTCTCAGTGATTAAAGATGAAACGAAAAGATTGAAAATGATTGCACAACCACCAGTTAGGTGGCGCTATGCACTATGTAAATGGCCATTGAAGAAAAGACGACGTATGTCTTGTGTGTCAACCGTGAACATACTCTGAGTTGACTGAATTTACTCCCGGACGCGTTTTTGGATTAATCAACCGAGAGTTTAGGGTCCCTGCTATACCTTGACGCGTTTTCCCAAATCTTGCTAATCTAAAGCACAAACAACACAAAAAACTGCCTTGCCCGAAACCCGAATAATAAATAATATGTCAGCTCTCTGAGGTTTCACAGCTCTTGTATTTATGTTAACTGAAGCTATTTTTAAATTTAAATTTTTTTAATAGTTTTAAACTAACAGTGACAAATTGGCTGATTATGCGTAAGCTTTTACTTCATTTTTTTTAAGTTTCTATCAATGAACAGCAGTGTGGTTTTACATCCTGCTGAGCAACCGGCCTTTCCACCGCTTCTCAGATGACGTGGCCATGAGTGGCGGAGCGGAGGGTTTCCTTCCTCAACGTTGGGTCATCGCTCTCTCCACCGATAGGGCCAAGTTACCCACGTGACCTCTTCCCACCAATCAGCGGAAAACGCGCTGATCGCTCGCTGAACAGTTTCTACAAACTCGTATGTGTGCGTCGTTTAGACAACCACTGTCATAGAACCAGGAAGAAGGAAGGTGGGATAGCCCCCCCAAAAAGATACCATCTCAAATCAGTCGCAGAATTTACTCTACAAAATCATGGGGCTCTGCTGGTGGACGATTGAAGTGGTTGTCTTGACGACTGTTTTTAGTTCACTTCTGCTAGTTCGAGCAGATGAACACGACCACAAGGTAAGATAAACTGCGGGCCGAGAAGCCCTCTCTGTTCGGTGTGTGTAGTCTCGAGAGACGTTATATATTGGGCTGGTTGTTCTGACAAAAAAAGTGTCTAACACCAACGGACAGAAGTAAATCCAAAACAGTGGACTTGGTGACCTATTCGTTGTCCCGTGTCTGTGTTAGAAATGCTAAGTACATCATCACAAGCTACGTTGCTAGCTTAGCACCAGCTATCCCATTACATTATGTTGTGCAAATCTATCTCAGAGCAGCTCCACCACCGCCGCCAAACCCTCAGAGAGCGTTTTCTTCTTCTCTATGTGTATGTAATTACCAAAAAGGTTATTCTGCATAACCGCTCATTGGTCGCTGGGTACTGTGTTGCTACCTGGGGGGTTGTCGAGACGCTTACTGGAAGGGCCGCTAAACGCGTTAGCTATATGTTCCGTTGTACACACATATTCGGTTTCGTCCAGCAGCGTCTACTTTTATGACTAACACAACCCTCGGGCGGCAACAACACCATGGTAAATAGCACTAACAAAACAGCTTTGCTTGGTAGAATGTTACCTTACAAATACAGTGTGACGGGATGGCAGGCGGCACACCTCCCGATGACATACTAGCCACCCCCCCCCACCGACCACTCCCATCTCACGACTAACTTTTACAGGTCCTAGCGTGGCATGTAATCAACTCAGTGTAACTATAAAAGCTAAAAATGTTTTTGTTCTGTGAAATGATAGGGTACACACACCCCCAATGAAGCTGCGTAATGAGGCTGGCGTATCAGGAATACACAGCCCAATGACGAGCCCTGGGTACACACGTAACATGCTCCATCCCCCCATCCCAATCCTACTGCATCTAAAACGTAAACTATAGTGTTCTCTCTCCATTTGGAGTACTTGACCACCTCCCACTCCTCATGCAGTGGCGGTACCCGCAGCGAACGAATTAGCTCATATCCCTCTGAGCGTATCCGTGGGAAACACTGAAACAGTACGATACTAGTATGGGTGCTGTGTGTAGTATGTGGTGTGTGATATATATATATAATATGATTTCCTCCTATTTAGGTATGGACATTGTGCATAGCCCGCCTAATATACAATTTTTGCTGCTCGGATCTCTGGAAACTGCAAAGGTTGGCAGAAATCGAACCAACATCCTCCCGTGCTGTTGAGATCGAGTCAAGATCTGATTGTCTGTGGACCAGGCGTCTGACGTACAAGTGCCTTGTGGAGATTTGTTGGGGGAGTCTGACCCTATAAGGTGTACAGCAAAGGCTATAACTTGACTCACATTTCATTCCTACGCCACGTGGGAGTAAACTCCCCCACGCTCTCAAATCCGTGGGTCTTAATGGTTAAAAAGTCAGACTTGTTACCCAAAGGTTCCGGGTTGGAGTCGTGGTGCCCGCGGAGTGGCGAGTGGTGTGAGTGAATGACCAGCGCTCTCTTCCACCTTCAACACGACTGAGGTGAGACCCTTGACTAAGGCACCGAACCCCCATCTGCTCCCCGGGTGCTGCAGCACATGGCTGCCCACTGCTCCGGGTGTGTGTTCACGGTGTGTTTGTTCACTCGCCCCTCCGAGGTGTTGCTGCCTGCACTTGGATGTTAAATGCGCGCAACAAATTCCGAGTATGGGACACAATACTTGACTACACGTAACGTCACTTTCAATCAATAAATGATACAGAGAACCAAGACCACGCCCTATACTTTTTCAATAACCCACCCCCAGTTTCTTTTTTTCAATAATCTATTACACTCAGGTGTAATACAATACAGAAAATATTTGTTGATACTTCCGTTTCATTGTGATTTTAAGTGCCATAGTGTGTCCAAATGTCATATGTGTCAGGACCTGCTTACAGCATTTTGGGGGTGCATTTGAATGTCGTTCTCCTGTCCTGAATTTCCTTACAGAATTCATCAGGATTTCGGATGTTGGCAGGTATATTCTCACTATTGAATAGAATATTAACAACTGTGGGATGACGCATGATCAGTTTAGACAAGTTGATTATGGGTATTTACTAAGATTGGATCTTCCATTTCACAGCTTTCATACCATTACTGGAAGTATTCAATACCACACACATATGGATTGATGATTTAGTACATAAAAAATACGTGGTTATTTTTATTTATATATATATAATATATATTTAAAATATGCTGTCTCATAAGATTCGGGGGACTTCTGATAGTGTAGGGTCTCGTTTTTTGTTCCAACCAATGCAACGGAGAATCATCTGAGGTATGGAAAGACAGGTTAAGGTTTCAGATACAAACACGTCAAATTCACGTTTCTTTGTATAGCGCTTTGCCCGAGACAATCGTCTGCAAAGCAACTTTATGGAAATTAAGTTTCTACAATATTTAGTTGTAGTTTATCAGTGGTGACTGTCAGTAAATGTACATATAGCAGAAATGTACGGAAAAATTAAAGACGTAATCAAACAACGATTAAACACATTTACAGCAATGATTATATGATGCAATAAGGACTTATTGAAACATGCAAAAACCCTGCACAGGTGTCTTTTTCCTCTTCTTTCATGTTCAGTATTTAGACCAGGGTATCGGTGTGGTGGAGTGCTGGGTATTGCTTTAGAGGCAGATAGGCCGGTTTTGTAACACTATCTTATTTCAGTTCACACCCTGCTGTGATTCTTTGGACGCCTCATTCAAAGAATTAAAGGGTAGTCCCCCTTTTCACACTGCCTGTTAGTGGCATTCAAGGTTAGTGACAACCCATCAGGACATGAGCTGGTGTTTTGTAATAGGGATATTTGGGGATGTGCTGACCATTTTGGGCCCTGAATGTTTGTGTAGTGTTCTGTTTTTCTTTAAAAAAAAACTTTTTAACCATTGTTCATAAGCTCTGTGGTAAGTGTAGGGCTTTTAAATGATGGTGTTTAGTACCCTGATAAACGGCTTTGTTGTACTCAAGCAACATGGTCTGAACACTACTGTTTTTATGCGTTTTATGTCATGTGATTGAAAAAACGATTAGTCGAGTGGGTTACAAGTAATTCGCAGTTATCATGGGTGCCTCGACAAGCAGACTGAGCTCTTTGCCTCTGTATGCCAGTTTGTTTGGATGTAAGGATCAATCCCCCACCCCCAAAAGAAGGAAATCTAATCTGTATCGAGACTCATATACATCCCTGGATCAAGTACATTTCATGTCTATTGGGTGCCTCATGTCTAATGTCTTGTTATTTTGACTAAGGGCGAAGGGTCTTTCATTATGAATCGAAACCTTGTAACATACATCTGATCTAATAACATTTGAAAGGGGAAAAAACATTGCTTCAAAAAGTCTGGGTCACAGTTGGTTGTACTTGTTTCTGTAGATCTAAACCTGGTTGACAAGCAGCTTTTGAAGTTATCTCAGTGGCAGTTCTAAGTTCTTCCTGGTTAGTAATGAACTTAAGGGGTCATATGATGTTGCTAAAAAATAAATTTATTTAGTTTTTTTGGTGTAATGAAATGTGTTTATGCAGATTAAGGTTAAAAAAAAACACATAGTTTCCACATAATTTACATTATTGTTTCTCCTCTATGCCTTTCTGAAACGCGTCAATTTTTTCAAAGATCATCGGTCTGAAAAGCGAGGTTTGCTCTGATTGGCAAGCTATCCAGTGCATTGTGATTGGCCGAAAACCAAAGCGTGTGACGGAAATGTTGCACCCCTTACCATATTGTGATGCCTTCTCCCGGCCGGAGCGACGAGACAAAAAATTATAAGCCATTATAAACAAGGCTTTTTTAGCATCCAGTGGGGACATAATTACGAAATATAATGACTTATACTGTCTTTTTAAACATTGCATTGCATCGCGCCACGTAAACAAAAAAAACATGTCTGCATTTGTGATCGGAGAAAGAACAAACAACAAGCCCTACTCTACACTACCCAAAAAACTCGCGTTTGAATCATCAGTGGCAAATTCTTTAAATATAAAAAACGTACTTACAGGTTATGAGTCAGAAGCGCCAGACTGTAGTCTACTCTTAAAGGATCGGAACAGTACTCATAAAAATGGATTTTTGGGTTGAAATGTTATGGAAACTGTGTTGTAAAGACGACGTAACCATGATTTCTAGTAGTGTTTTCCTCGTGGAGCGACCAAAACAAAGTAGTTGCGCTTTCACAAACATACGGAGGGCTAGAGTGAGCGGGGCGGCGGAGTGAGCTGAGGCGGTGGGCTTGAGAACGGTGCGGCCGGCGGATTCGACGAAGGAGCGTCCGGCGGGCTTGCGGCAACCACATGTGATGACCCCGGACTGGATTTTGCTTCGTCCACGGTGAAAGCCGATCGGGCGATTGACAGCACGAAGTTGATGTTTTTCCTCATCGACCAGCACGGATCAGCTCCAGGCATGACAAAAGGCGGATTCGTCCTCTTCTGGAGGGTGCCCATCACAAAGTAGTTTTCGCTTTCACACAAACACACAGAGTTTCTTCTACGGACAGTGGCGGCGGCGGGGCAACAACAAATACTACACGCGAGAAGAATAAAAAAGTTACGCATTCTTTCTTTCCGAAACATTTGGGCAGCATTATGCAAATCTTCCCACATCGAGCCGTTTTAGGTAGGCGTGGTTGACTCTGAACTTTTATAAAGAATATCTTTGGATTTGAGACTTTAGTCTTTGCAACTTTACAGATCTTCTTTATGCACCAAGAGCTTGTAACACTCCAAAGAGAATGGCAAAATTTAAATTGCATCATATGACCCATTTAATGCAGTTTACATGATTCACAAGTTGGTTGAACATCTTAGGCACACGTTTTTGTTCTGTTGATGTAGTACATACTATTGGTCACTAGACAGAACTGTCTGCAGTATTTTTTTGTATAAATAACTGAAAAATCTTTTGTATTTTAAAGTTTGATGTTATGGAGTTTTCTCCACTGGAAATGTCTAGTAGTATGTGTATTGCATGAATTGCAGTACAATCAGTTATTTATAACGCTTAAGATTTATCCATTATCTTTATTTTTTTAAACCGCATTGTATAAAATTTGCTTGCCTGTCCACTTGGAGGACACACAGATTTTAACTAAAGACTTAAGTGAAGTGTAATGTTAAACAAGTGAACAAGTTTTCTTTTTTGAAGCAGTTTTTCCTTCAAGCTTGGTCTCTGATTATTTTATTTTGCTTGAGGTTTTGGCAGCATCACATCATTTTGTCTGTCTTAATTCTAAAATCTCTTTTCTGCCAGCTGACTTTTTATGGGTGTGCTTGGGCCCTGGACCGCAGACTGTGTGTGTGTCTGTGGATTCAGAAGTGATTATATTAGTTTGCTCTATTTGAAGAATTGTTTAAGGACAAAATGCAGTCTAGTTTCTGTTTATTTTAAAACTTTGTCTTTCAAGTGGTGACATCCTGGAGTTGAATTAACATCACAAAGAAGTAGATGCTGATATTTGGAACGGGTAGCTGATGACTGCTCTCTTTCTTCTGCAGTACACAGATAAAGAGGAGGTGGTTCTATGGATGAATACAGTGGGCCCTTATCACAACCGACAGGAGACTTATAAGTACTTCTCCTTACCGTTCTGCGTGGGCACCAAGAAAACTATTAGTCACTATCATGAGACGTTGGGAGAAGCGCTGCAGGGGGTTGAATTGGAGTTCAGCGGTCTGAACATCAAGTTCAAAGGTATGATTGTATGTTAATATGCCTAGCATGTTTACCTATTCAAATTAAGCTTATCAAAGGCACAAGAATTAAACAGTAATACTATGTAAATTAAATTCGTAGTTCATTCATGTTTTTGTTGGTTGGTAAGTATTATTGCTCTTGTGGTGGTTGTAAGAATGCAATGTGGATTTGTCTTTTACAGAGGAGGTGATGCAGACAACCTACTGTGACATTGAACTTGACAAACCTAAAAGAGATGCGTTTGTCTATGCGATCAAGAACCACTACTGGTACCAAATGTACATAGATGATCTTCCCATCTGGGGTAAGTTAGCAGGAAGTGTACAAAACCCTGGCACTGGTTTGTTTTCAGATTTTCTCTGTTTTGCACGTGGTGGTGTTGAGTAAAAGTGCAGTCACATTAACCGTTGCTCGACAAATCAATCATTAGTCATTGCAATAGGAATCCACCCATTCAGGAGTTTTGTTTGAGAGCGAAAAGGTTCCCTACGCAGATTTTACTCATGTTCAAGTTGGCCACACAAATGTGCCATGCTGACCAACAGAAAGCTACTTTGAAAAAGTAACTGCTGTGAGAGTAGTTCTTCATACATTTTAAATGGAGTAATTTTGTTCTGTGCCTTTGTCATTTTTATTCGTTTTTGTTTTTTATGTTTCTGTATAGCTTTAATTTATTTCAGTTTTAGTAATTTTTGTACTTAGACTTGAACTTGTTTCAGTTATTTGCCAAGGCAACATTTCTCATTTTTGTTTTAGTTTTTTTTAGTTTAATTTTTGCTTTAAATTTTTATATTTTAATTAATTTCAGCTTGATTTCAATTATAGATTTACAGATTTCAAATATAATTTTAGCTAAAAATAACCGTTCAGCTGAGAAAATTTGTAATTGAGACAGCAGTTGTGAAGGGTAAAAAATATATATTTGAGACAAATTTGTTAGTACAAACAACAAAAATTATGAATAGTTTTATGATTATCATTTTAGTCATCAAAAAGACCAGATGAGGCTTTTTGTTCATGTGTGATCTTCACCAAAATGTGATTAAAATTCTGGTGCGTATGACATTGTTCTTGTTTGGGCCCATAATTTCTGTGCGGGTGTGCAGAGACGAGGTTACCAACTGCTCTCTGAGGTACGGTTAACTTTGTACACCTCACCAATGATGAGAATACGTTGGACACTAATTTTAGAGGTGTTCTTGGGATTCATCTTCTCGGAGAAGAGAAATTGGCAACATGTGTAAATCTGTATGTATTTGGGCCTGTATTAAGTGTCTCCTGGGACATCCTGGTGGTTTTTGATGAGAACGCATCTAAGGATTATTGATTTGTCCATTATGCAACACTTGAGGCTGGCGAGAAGGTCATCAGTATGCTTGGTGTTGTGTCCTATCATGAGCATCAGGCTGAGTGAAAGTGGAGGTTTGAAAATACTGAGAAAAATACAGCATTTGGTGCCCACATGTCAGCCAGTGTTTCCGCAAGTTAATAACTTTATTAGTGTCTGCCCTGCATCCCAGCTTGCACTGCTCCAACCCTGCACTCAACGAGATGCAATGGATGCCCATCTTTAGGGTGAGAGTCTCCATCTAGTCATCTTTGCCGCTTTACTGGACAGTGTCTCTTGTCGTTGGATGCTGTTGTCTCTTGAGCCTTTGGTCACTGGGTGGATGAACCGTGTTTATGATTGAGGCCCATGAAGCCTTTGAGGTTAGCAAAACATCATTCAAAATCACTGATGTAAATTTTCATGGTTTCAAGAGTTTCCTTCAAATTGGAATCAGTTTTAAGATCATGGTGATTCTGGAGGGTACTAGCAACCCCTTAGCACAGCTCACCCAGCCCTGACCCATTCTCCATCAAGCTGCTGAGTGTCTCCTCTTGGTTAATCAGAAAATGGTTGTCAGCAAAGCATGTCCACATTTCCAAAAGAGACTTCAGCAGACCTTCTGAGAGATAAAACCACCATAATTCTAGGTGCTCTAGAAACTGGCCTCTTTCAATGGCATCTTGGACCCCACACACCGTTCTTCACATCAAACAGCTTGTGTGGGAGCAGCAGGTGGGGGACTCAAGTTAACAGGGATGCTGGAACAGAAATGCTTTAGATAGCTCTTTAAGATCCATTGTGAGCTGACAAAATAGCTATATATTTTTTTCTGGAAGCTTCCCATCCACTGACCATCTTCTCACTATGTTTAAATGATCTTGTACCTCAGATAATGTTACTAAGCAATTAACTAATTCTCAAAAAAAGCAGACCTTTCAGTGCCTGGAAGGGAAATCAGTTTATTTAAGTATTTTTGAATACTCTGTTTCCCTCCAGGGGACATTTTAACAAACCATTACTGCTCAACAGTACTAATGAAATGTAACACCATTTGTTCTGAAAGAGCAGCAGGATTAATAAGTGTTCTAATAGTTGCTAATGATGAATTAAAGATATTTGATTATGGCAAGGAAAAAATAGGTTTTAACTGGCATCTGAGTGAGCTACACTGAACAAAATTATAAACGCAACACTTTTGTTTTTGCCCCCATTTTTCATGAGCTGAACTCAAAGATCTAGACTTTTTCTATGTACTCGAAAGGCCTATTCCTCCTCAAAGATTGTCACAATCTGTCTAAATCTGTGTAGTGGCACTTCTCCTTTGCCGAGATAATCTATCCACTTCACAGGTGTGGCATATCAAGATGCTGATTAGACAGCATGATTATTGCACAGGTGTGCCTTAGGCTGGCCACAATAAAAGGCCACTCTAAAATGTGCAGTTTTATCACACAGCACAATGCCACAGATGTCGCAAGTTTTGAGGGAGCGTGCAATTGGCATGCTGACTGCAGGAATGTCCACCAGAGCTGTTGCCCATGAATTGAATGTTCATTTCTCTACCATAAGCCGTCTCCAAAGTCGTTTTCAGAGAATTTGGCAGTACATCCAAATGGCCTCATAACCGCAGACCACGTGTAACCTCACCAGCCCAGGACCTCCACATCCAGCATCTTCACCTCCAAGATCGTCTGAGACCAGCCACCCGGACAGCTGCTGCAACAATCGGTTTGCATAACCAAAGAATTTCTGCACAAACTGTCAGAAACCGTCTCAGGGAAGCTCATCTGCATGCTCGTCGTCCTCACTGGGGTCTCGACTTGACTGCAGTTTGTCATCGTAACCGACTTGAGTGGGCAAATGTTCACATTCGATGGCGTCTGGCACTTTGGAGAGGTGTTCTCTTCACGGATGTATCCCGGTTTTCACTGTACAGGGCAGTTGGCAGACAGCGTGTATGGCGTCGTGGTTTGCTGATGTCAACGTAGTGGATCGAGTGGCCCATGTTGGTGGTGGGGTTATGGTATGGGCAGGCGTGTGTTATGGACAACGAATACAGGTGCATTTTATTGATTGCATTTTGAATGCACAGAGATACCGTGACGAGATCCTGAGGCCCATTGTTGTGGCATTCATCCACGACCATCACCTCATGTTGCAGCATGATAATGCACGGCCCCATGTTGCAAGGATCTGTACACAATTCCTGGAAGCTGAAAACATCCCAGTTCTTGCATGGCCAGCATACTCACCGGACATGTTACCCTTTGAGCATGTTTGGGATGCTCTGGATCGATGTATACGACAGCGTGTTCCAGTTTCTGTCAATATCCAGCAACTTCGCACAGTCATTGAAGAGGAGCGGACCAACATTCCACAGGCCACAATCAACAACCTGATTAACTCTATGCGAAGGAGATGTGTTGCACTGCGTGAGGCAAATGGTGGTCACACCAGATACTGACTGGTTTTCGGCCTCCCAATACAGTAAAACTGCACATTTTAGAGTGGCCTTTTATTGTGGCCAGCCTAAAGCTCCGTTCACACCAAGAACGATAACTATAAAGATAACGAGATTAGCATCCACACCAGCGAACGATATCGTCTGTTTATTCTAAGCGCATGCGCGTCTGCCACTTTAAATTCTTGAGCTCGTTACAGCAGGATGGATTCTGATTGGCTGTCAATTTTTTTTATCGTTCATCAGCTGGAGAAAAATCATTCTGAAAATGATTCCAACAATATCATTTCTCTGTGCCTTTATCGTTATATTTGTGGTGTGGACTCTGCTATTCTTTAAAATTGAGAACGATTTTTAGAACTCTATCTTAAATCGTTTTTCTTAATAGTTATCGTCCTTGTGGCAAGCCTAAGGCACACCTGTGCAATAGTCATGCTGTCTAATCAGCATCTTGATATGCCACACCTGTGAGGTGGATGGATTATCTCGGCAAAGGAGAAGTGTTTACTAACACAGATTTAGACAGATTTTGTGAACAATATTTGAGAGAAATATGCCTTTTGTGTACATAGAAAGTCTTAGATCTTTGAGTTCAGCTCATGAAAATTGGGGGCAAAAACAAAAGTTGCGTTTATAATTTTGTTCAGTGTATACATTTTTTTTTTAGATCTTTTATGATTTTTGAAGCAGATAGAACTATAGAGATAAAATACTGCATTTGATCTGATATGCATAATAGTAAGTTTGTCTCAAAAGCTTGAAAATGTTTTTATTGGTTCTATGCTTGAAACGACAATGTGAAATGGTATTCGCAAAGCGTTTAATGTCTGTGATTTGAAGCATTTACACAATATTCAAGAGGAAATACAGCAGACATATCTTTTAGGGTTGGGTTATAAAATGTTAGGCTGTGATATTAGTGGTAGGTAGAGAAAGTTATGACATTTTGATGAAAGAATAACATACAGAACTGAATCATTGCCAATAAGACCAGAGACAGATATTGAGTAAACGATCAATTTTGATTTAATTTAGTTAGATTTAATTTATTGTTTATTTAAACTGATAATATACTGTTGACATTGTGAAGTTTTTACCTTCATTTTTAATTGAAAATTGTTTTGTGGGATTATTTAAGGAATTGTTGGTGAAGCTGACGAGAATGGTGAGGACTATTATCTCTGGACTTACAAAAAGCTGGAGATTGGACAAAATGGGAATAGAATTGTGGATGTTAACCTGACCAGCGAGGGGAAGGTCAAGCTTGTGCCAAACACAAGAATTCCCATGTCATACTCAGTGAGTAAAGCTTTCCTGAGCCCCAGAAACCTGCTAATATTTACTCATACTTCTTAAATTGACACTTGAAATTCAACTTTGTGTTTTGTCTTTATTTTTGTTTTCCTATATTTGTAACATTTTAGCTGTTTTGCCCAAACAAAATGTACACTAATGCTTATTGTGTGAAAGAAGTCAGTGTTTCCTTCCTTGGCTCCTTAGATACCTCATACATATGTATAATATTACAATCTTTTTGGCGATCTCACAGGTGAAGTGGAAGAAATCTGATGTGAAATTTGAAGATAGATTTGACAAGTACCTTGATCCATCCTTCTTTCAACACAGAGTAAGTGCCACATTTTGTTTGTTAACATTTTCCCAATAAATATATAAAATGTGCTGAATGATCAATTTAATTTAATTATAATTTTTTTTACCTGACAGATTCACTGGTTCTCAATATTCAACTCTTTCATGATGGTGATTTTCCTGGTTGGCCTTGTTTCAATGATCCTGATGAGGACATTAAGGAAAGACTACGCCAGATACAGCAAAGAAGAGGAAATGGATGACATGGTGATCACTTAGAGAGAACTTTTGAAATACTTTATTAAATGAGCCATTCAAACCCATTTATGCATGTCTGTGATGAATTAGTTGATTCACAACCTTACAGTGACTGATGTGTTTTAGTTCTGGTAACAGCTCTACAATTTAATGCTACATTTCTCTCAGGGTTGTCGTCTTGCTCTCTGCATTTTGTCAAAACTCGTATTATGTTATGTATTATTTTTTTCTTTATCTTGCTATCAGGATCGTGATCTTGGTGATGAATATGGATGGAAGCAGGTTCATGGTGATGTGTTCAGGCCGTCCAGCCATCCGCTGATCTTCTCCTCCCTCATTGGCTCTGGCTGTCAGATCTTCTCTGTTTCCCTCATAGTCATCATTTTGGCTATGATTGAGGACTTGTATACAGAGTGAGTTTCACCTATGATTATCATGGCAGTCATAAACTACTTGCCTATGTATTGTTTAATTATCATGTACAGAGCTGTAACAAAAATGACTGCATAATCGCGATATACATTTGTACATTTAACAGGACTTAAGGTCCTAGATAACATCTAGTGTACACATTTCCTTAAGTGCCTATCAAAGGAATTTTATGTTTGTCTTTGTAGGAGAGGGTCCATGCTGAGTACAGCCATATTTGTTTATGCTGCCACATCTCCAGTCAACGGCTACTTTGGTGGAAGTATATATGCAAAACAAGGAGGTATGCAAACGAATATGTGTAACATTTGCTATAAGGATAGCTCCAAATATAATTTTAACAGTGTTAACTATAGATAAGTTATAAATGTAAGCATTTTAGGACCAGATATACTCACAGCAAATGTATATATTATACACACACATATACACACACACAAAGAAAAACAAGTAGATAGAATAGAAAAAGAATATTTTTAAATTACAAATTTAGAAAAAGAAGATAAAAGATAAAGTAGAATTAAAATAGAATATAAAGTGCTAGAGTTAGAGGGTCAAATAAAGATGGAACAGATGTGTTTTTAGTTGTTTTTTTGAAGATGGCTAAGGACTCAGCTGCTCAGATTGAGTTGGGCAGGTCATTCACCAGGAGGGAACATTTGATTTAAAAGTCAGTGAAAGTGATTTTGTGGCTCTTTGGGATGGCACAATAATACGCCGTTCACTTGCAGAACGCAAGCTTCTAGAGGGCACATAACTCTGAAGTATTGACTTTAGGTAAATGGGTGCAGAGCCAGTGGTGGTTTTGTAGGCAAACATTAATGCCTTGAATTTAATGCGAGCAGCTACTGGTAGCCAGTGCAAATTGATGAACAGAGGTGTGACATGCGTTCTTATATATTCTTAATATAGCCTATCGAAGGTGTCCAGGGAATTGCACAAGGTGAAATGATGTACATCCTTTTTCAGTTTCTTCTTGTTGTTTCTTTCAACTATTTTACATAATTTGTACAGGGAGAAGATGGATAAAACAGATGTTCATAGGAGCTTTTCTGATTCCTGCCATGGTGTGTGGCACAGCATTCTTCATCAACTTCATCGCTATCTACTACCATGCCTCCAGAGCCATCCCATTCGGCACCATGGTGAGATCCTCATCTGCCTTATATAGTGTCTAGTCCTACATGCCTACATTTATGTTTACGTACAAGTCAATCTCAGGCTGATTTTACAACTGAGATCAACTGTTAAGTAAGAAAAGACCGTCACTTACTTGTATATGTTATTTTGGACCACTGAATTTGGTTGAAAACACACTACTGCCATTATTTAGTTTCTAATTCTCTCGATATTACACATAATCCCTAGCAGTCTTAAAGCATTATTTGCTTGGTAAAATTCTTGTTGCATCTGAAAAAATTTCATATTTCTAATTTGTTCGATCAGGTTGCAGTGTGCTGCATCTGTTTCTTTGTAATTCTACCTCTGAACCTTGTGGGGACAATTCTGGGCAGGAACCTTTCCGGTCAGCCCAACTTTCCTTGTAGGGTCAATGCTGTACCCAGACCCATCCCAGAGAAGAAATGGTAACGTCATCCAATATTCACACATCACAGACTGACTCAAACAAGCTCAGCTGTCTTGATATTGTGCGATATTCACCATTGTGTCATTTTTTCATTTTTGTTTTCTGTGATTACATAATATATGCAAATATGATCTAAGTAATTTGAATGTAAATATTGTAAATGTTTTCTAAGTAAAATGTAATTATCATTATATAAAATGGTAGTTATAGATAGCTATAATCTATATTTAGTCTTGTTACTAAATGTTTCTCTGATTGGCAGGTTTATGGAGCCGGCGGTTATTGTGTGTCTAGGTGGCATCCTTCCATTCGGGTCTATATTCATTGAGATGTAAGTCTGTACATTGGTTCTGGATTTATATTTATTAGGGGCGCTCTGATTGATCGGCTACCAATCGCTATCGGTCGATAATGGCTTGGGGAAGTTTGAATGGCAGTCTCTATAAAGGTCGATCTCATAAACCGATCTCAGGCTGACGACGCGCCTGCCGTGAGAGGTTTGGCATGACATGCAGCAGCACCGTCTCAATCTCTGACCGGCGCGGGCAAAATAATTATAATGCTGATGGTGAGGTACAATACATATTTCTTAAGTAAATAACTTACAAAGTGAGTGAATCACTCACGCTGTCTCTCTCTCTTTCCCTATCTAACTGCGCAAATAGCTTCAAATTACCACATCGCTTCTGCACAATAAGCGAGCTGCACAGTTCACACAGGATTTGTCACTTGCACAATCAAGGCAGTGTTGCATCATCACTAAAGTTTATAATTTTCATTTCTTTTTAATTGTTGCTCGTGTTTAAATCATTCAGCACTTGCGTGCTCTCCTAGTCGGTGCACTCCTGCACACTCAAAGCGCGCACACACAACGCCAGGTTCACACATACTCTTGCTTATATTTTTTGCATTTAAACACGTCTATGAAGGATTGTATTACTGTACTGCTTAAAAAGAGAATCACAGTGCTCAAAAAGCATTTTCAGTAACAATGTTTAGATTTGAAATCAAAATGGATAAATGTTTTGTTTGTGGTAAACAGCCACGGATCAGTGGACCTCTGTGCTGCTTCTGCACCGCTTACGTACCACACATGGACTGCATACTCACTGCAAACGGAGTATGTGTGAACCTGGCATGAGGCCGCCTCACATACAGCTCACAAAATCAGGCTTGTGCTGTGTGTAAGCTATTGTGCAACAATTGCCCCTTGTAAAACAAAAAATGCACTGCATGATCAAACATTTAGGTGAGATAATTATATATTTTTAAAAAATAAATAAAAGTCACCTAAGAGGGGAATTCCCCCTATTTTCAAAAATGAAATTAAGGCCCTGAATGAATGTCTGTAAAAATCCTGACTGGAGCATCACTATAAGTAATTCTACATGATAAAAAGAAGGCTTCAAAAAGATCGGTATCGGGCGGCAGATACTGCTTCCTGTGATTGACAATCGGTGATTGGCCCAAAAAAATCCTGATCGGAGCACCCTTAATATGTATACCCATAACTAAAAACTGCCTCACATCTTCCTTCAGGTACTTCATCTTCACATCTTTCTGGGCCTACAAGATTTACTATGTGTATGGATTTATGATGCTGGTGCTGGTGATCCTGTGCATTGTTACAGTCTGTGTTACCATCGTCTGTACCTACTTCCTTCTCAATGCAGAAGACTACAGATGGTAAGGAGCATTTACTTGCCATGTTGCCATATTTATAATGCTGTTTCTCTCATGCAGTTTAAAGGGGTCCTATTATGCTCTTTTACACAGTCTTGATTTTGTTTTGGGGGTGTACTAGAACATGCTCTCATACTAGGTTGTTCGAAAAACACATTATTTTTCACATTTTACATTATTACAACACCTCTCTCACCAGTCTGGCATGAACGACTCGAATAGTTCCTATATAAAATGAAGGCCCGCCTTCTGAAATGCGTTATGTGCTGTGATTGGTTAGCTGGGCCGGTGTGTGTTGTGATTGGCAGCACTCGGCGCCTGGTCGGGAAATGTCATGTCCCTTACCATAGCCACCTGCGAGCTTCAGTGTAAATATTGCATCAATATCAAATCAATTTGAGCACGATTTAAACCCGGATGATTGTAACCACTCTAAGTTCATCTGCCTTGGGAAAGCTAGTGTGTCTCCGACATAGTGATAACACTCGTTGCCTTCTCTAGTGCAGCTCAACCAGGTCTCGTCCCATTCGTCGATATTTGTGATATCACAAATCCCGTAAAATATACGCTGTAGTCCGAACGAGTCGTTTGTTGTAGTTTTAAAAAAATGATTTCTGTTAAATAAAATCTCCTTTTGAAGTGGACTTTGAGCTTTGTAACTTTGCAGATCTTTTTTTTATGCTCAAACAGCAACATTGCAGACTAACTAAAGTTGAAAAAGCATAATAGGAACCCATTTAATTTGTTCCCACATCCATCCTCCCTTGGGATCAGACCACAGAGGCGTTTAAATGTCTTGTAGGGTGGTAAATACAGCATAACCCGATTACATCATGAGACTAAATGACAGCAATTGTTTTAAGATTAATGTAATTTTTAACTTTTTTTTTTTTTCAGGCAGTGGACAAGCTTTCTCTCTGCAGCGTCAACAGCTGTTTACGTTTACATGTACTCCTTCTACTACTATTTCTTCAAAACAAAGTGAGATTTAGTTCCTTTTCCTCAAATGTCATTATATGAATGCTCTAAATTTAAACGACTCATTTACTCACCCCCAGCCACTCGAAATGCATGATTTTCTTTTTATGCACCATAAAAACGATATTTTGCAGAATTTCCAAGCTGCTATTTTCTATAAAATGTTTTCTCTTAAGTGAAAAGCTCTGCAAAACATTAATATTTACCATAAAAATAGTAGAAACTGCATTCTAAATTTAAGGATCACTTTTTACACATTTTAGTTGCTTGTGTAAAATGCAAATACATCGTAAAAGTACATTGAAAAGTAGAAATTGTTTCTCGTTTTTTATTTAATTGATTTATTGTGTATGTGTAGATGTGGGATCTGATACCAATAATTAGCATGGACTAATTTTTTCCCCCAGGATGTATGGCTTATTTCAGACATCATTCTATTTTGGCTACATGGCTGTGTTCAGTACTGCTCTGGGAATCATGTGTGGTGAGTATAAGAAAACAAAATAATTTCTCCACCAGTACTGCGATTCTCCTCTTAAAGTCGGGATGAAATCAAAATGTACAAAATTCATTTTGTTAGCACCCATTGCTAGTCTGGAGGTGAACAATGTATCCGTGCAAGTAAATACACTGGAAAAAAAATGTTTGTCTTGGTAATCTTTAATCAAAATCTGAACATTTGCTTCCACTCTGGAATGGCATTCCTTCTCTGACGATGTCAGTTTGACGGCTTGGGCAGAATATGCTTAACCACGCCCCTCCAACTGTTAGTTTGCTGCGAGTGAGAGATGAGATCAAAAAAATACCCCGCCCTCTATTAATTATTCTGTTTCAGTTGGAAATACATCACTATACTGAAATAAAGTCAGCAGCAGCTTCCAGTTCACACGGACTTTGTCATAAATGTTGCTGTATGGGAAGGTGACTGACACATTTTGACTGTCTTTTTCTCTTTATCTCCTTGTTTTTAGGTGCGGTGGGTTACATGGGAACAAGTGCCTTTGTGAGAAAGATCTACACAAATGTGAAAATCGACTAGAAACTGCAGCGACGCTGCGGAACAGCCGACACTTCCTCCCGATCGAAGCGGGCACAAAGTCTCCATTTATTTTGCAAGAAGAGATTGTGGTATCTTGTACAAAATCTAGTTTTCCATTTTCTCAAAGAATTAAAAGTTGCAGCATGATGCGTACACAAGGGTAAAATGAGAGGTGTAATAAACTTTTTATTTTTTTGTTTTATCTGCTTTTCGTTTTTTCCCTCCAGAGGAAATGCAGGCAGTAAATGCAGATAAAAGAGGAAAGTACACCACAGCGTTGCTCCTATTTCTTATAACTCTATCCCACCTAAAAACCTTCGAACAGATCTTTATTGATGGAATAGTCTAGCTCTCTTCAGTGAAGAGGCCAAAGTGTATTGAGAGCCTTTGTTCTAATTATATGAGAATATTGGAGAGTGGGGTTTACGTCCATCCTCTTGCTTGTCTGTTTTGTATTACAGAGTCATACAATGCCATTGTTGTAGTGTTTTACATGCTTATGAATCACACCAAAAGCATAATGCGGTTTGAAATTCCCAAATAATTGTTTTTTTCGTTCATAAATAAAAAGATAAACCAATATGCTGTGAAGCAGCCAGGTTTTAGCTCTACCTTTTTGAGGGCGTCTGTTTTCCTGTAGCTCAGATCCACAAACCAGTGTGGGACAGAGCTTGGCACATCAGATAGAGTTCGCTATCCGCAGCAGATTCTAGTGAGATTGGTGATCTGAAATGATGGTTTGGTGGCAGATTGTTTTTAATGGGTTGTGTGATGTGATATTTCTTTTTCCAGTTCAGTCTTGTTTGGGTTTGAATGAAGTCTGCTTGTAAAGATAATATATGGAGGGGGTGGCCATGTATATAACCTTAATAATGTAACTGTAGATGTAGATCCCAAATGTATTTTGGTTGTACAGATTTATTAAAGGGTGTCTTTCTTTTTTAGACAGTCAGTTTAAGGTTTTTCTTTTTTTTGTTGTGAAGGTTGGGGTGGGCTTGGTGGCACAGTTACATCTTGCATGAATTTTTCACCAAATCATATGATCAGATTCTATTCGTTCGTTTGTTTTTTAAGCATTATTACACATTAGGTGACCCCCATCACTACCCTTGTTCATTTGCATCTTGTAGAACGGTCTCAAAAATAAGTGCTTCATTGACTTTGTGCTGCTCACAGAGGAGTTAGTCATCAGCTTTTTATTTAATTTTTTTTATTTAAAGAGTTTAAAGGCTATTCATTGTCTTGGACAGCCGTCTCTTTTGTGCTTATTTTTGTATCCATGATCTCAACCAAAATTGTGAATCTCACACATGCTAAATCTCTGCAGACATACTGTACAAAGTGAAGTTATTGTACACTTTACTAGATGTTTTCATGGTTACTAAGTGCAGACACACTTAGACCAAGCTGTTGTTATTTTTCTTATGTTCCATTGTGTAAATACAGTATGTAACTAAAAAAAAAAAAAGTTTGAGAAGTGGCAAAGCCTTTTTCTAAACCTCATTCCTCCCAGTTTAAAAAAATTGATTTCTGGTTCTTCATGTCATGTTCCATGTGAAGTCTAAAGAGACATTTTAAACATTAACTTGCTGAATAAAGGAGAAAAAAGAAATAAATGTTTTTGAGGTTATGTAGGCATGGTTTATATATATATGGAGGTTGAAAGTTGTCAATTAAAATTTCTGCCCAAGGACAGCTGAGTATTTGATGGGAACTATAAGAATTACACCAAATCAGTATGTAATTGATTGCACTTTTCAGTAGAATAAACAAATGGTGTGATGGCAGCTTCATCTTTCTTTAACATAAGTGTGTTTGTCAAAATAACTTGTAATATGAAGACAATCTTGATTAAGAATCAAGCTTTAGTAGTTTGACCTTGATTTTTAAGCTGTTGTGCTTACAAATTATTTGACCTCAATCTTTAATCAAAATGTCAAAAATTCTTTGTGTTGGAGAGTGAAGCACTTTGGATAGAAAGCATCTGCTATAGCTAAGAGACAAATCCGTAACAGTGCAGTTTTTATTTGGACAGCGTAACAAATACATAAATCAAAACAGATTCTGCTGCCTAATAACTGCCTACATACTGATACATGAAGTCTATAAATAGACATATTTCTTTTGGATATGAATTATGGACTGGTTTCATTTAAGTGCCAAGATCTGCATGATCTGTCAGTACCAGTAGTTTTGAGTTTTCAGTTGACCTTCTCAAAGTATTCCTTCGAGCCAGCTGGAGTTGGCTTAATCTAAAACAAACAGAAAAGACAATTATATGAATGCAAAGTCAAAACATAAACAACAAAACCCTTACATTTCAAATCTATGGCCATGACAGATTTACGAAGTTCATTTCTGGCCAAATACGACCAATTCACAACAACTGAAAGCTAAAGCTGCTGTCATTTGACTTTGAGCATGCAAAATTTCTATGGACAATGTACAGCGAAATTTGCATGATTCACATTCATGTTTCCTGCATTCACATACATATGAATGGAAGTCAATTGAACAGAAAACATAAGATAACCAGCCCTTAACAGCTTTATAAAGAGTGTACAGGTTTATAAAAAATAGTAGTAGTCATTGTTTTCTCATGTGATTTTACTTTTATAACGTTAGTGGCTAATGTTGTTTGAGCATAAACAATATCTGTAAAGTTACGAAGTTGAAAGTTCAATGCAAACAGAGATATCGTCTTTTAAAATTCTGGCAGTTTAATGCCTACAAAAACGGCTGGTAGGGACTTCAACGAGTTACTTCCCGGGTTCATGATGACATAAACCCAGATAAAACCCACCCCCGAGAAATGGCAACAAAGGGGGCGAGGCCATGCTGCACTGCTTTAGAGAAGAGGAAGAGAAAACTAGAGGTGCACGTACAGTTCCTCGCGTCCCCTGGCGCTGGCAAAAAACAAAAAAAAAAAAAACACACTCTGCATCTCTCTCTCTCATTCAGCTCAGCTCCAACAATGAACTGTTACAATTATAGTTATTTTCACATAGCTATGAGATGCATTAAACATGCGGTTGCTGTACTGTATTAAAGCTTTAATCAGGATAAAACTGTATATTAAAAGCTAACATAAGCAGTAGCATTTACAAATAACAGCGTATCTAAAAGTATGAGACAACAAACAAAAAACATAGGCCTACCTTTAAAAGCCGTGCTTGCACAGGTTCTGTACGATACTTTTCAATAATATCCTCTGCTTCTCAATTGGGTTCAAACTGATAAGCGATATTAACGACTCCTTGTTTACAATACAACCGGAGCACATGCTGCTGAGGTGAGGGGCGGGACGTTTAGACTCGCACTAGAGGCGGTTTAGCCAATCACAACACACCGGGCTAGCTAACCAATCAGAGCCCATCGCCTACTTCTGAGGGAGGGGCTTCATAAAAGCAGGAAATGATCAGCGTGTTTCTCAGAGAAGGGACAGAGCGGTGTGGAATAAAGGTAAATTATGTGAAAAATGATGCGTTTTTAAAAAAAAAACAAAGCATTAACATGTTAGACTGCACACCATAAACACAATCAAGCCTAGAAAAAAAAACAGTGAACCACCCCTTTAACACACAAAGACCTACTAGTAAAAGCCATAAAAACTCACTGTGGGTGCCTTTGGGGTCCAGCTGGCAGGACAGACTTCACCATGGGTTTCCACAAACTGGAAGGCCTTGACCAGGCGGAGGGTTTCCTCAACAGAGCGTCCAACTGGCAAGTCGTTTACACTCATCTGTCGAATCACTCCATTAGGATCAATAATGAAAAGACCCCTATAATGTGAAACATTTGGTTTTAGATACATTCCTCCTGAAAAGCAAATTATGCAGCCTAACAATGCATGAAAAACTTATAAGAACTACAAAAAATGTTTGTTAATGACTGCACATGTTACCTTAGTGCAATTCCAGGACCCTCCAGCAGGACCCCATAGTCCCTGGACACTTGCTTTGTGAGGTCAGCCAACAGGGGAATGTGGATTTTCCCTAATCCTCCACTCTAAAGATAGACCAGAGTTTAGCCAGTGATCTTAAGATTTGCTATGAATTGGGCATTTCTGTTGCTAGCTTCCCAATAACTTGATCCTATTTAGAGAATTGAGAATGTTGAATGCAAAGTAAATTATAAACCTTTCTCGGGGTGTTGGTCCAGGCCAGGTGGGTAAAGTGAGAGTCCACAGACACACCAATTACATCACAGTTTATATCACGAAACTCATTGGCCTTGTCACTGAAAGCGATGATCTCTGTGGGGCAAACAAATGTGCTGCCAAGTGGGCAGAAATTAAGATGCATTACAAAAATAAGTAATTTAACAGTAAATAATTTAGAATGAGTTATATATATTTGATAAATATAATTTTAAAAAAAGATATTTAAGTAATAACGATTTATTTAATTATTAACATAATTAATTGCAACGTAACTTCTATTCTTTTGAAAGCTGAGACAATCTTAAGCATGAGTGCATGCTGTATTCCAGTCCATATTTATTTCTTCAGAGACAGTCTTCCATACTAATGAACTTTACTTAAGTATCATTAAATTGTTTAATATGCACCAAGCTGTAGATCAAAACAGAAATTGTATATATTGACTAGAGTGTAGGAAGAAAGTGAAATATGTACACTTACAAATCTAGTGGGTAAAAGAAAAGGACCAGGTATTTGCCCTTGAAATCTTCTAGGCTGATCTCCTTGAACTCTCCATTGAGAACAGCAGTGCCTTTGAAGTGAGGGGCTGGCTGAGTGACTGCTGGGGCCCATCTAGCAGCGCCTGATATTTACAAACATACATGATGGATTTGTAAAAATATTTAAAGGCTAAAATCTGATTACGTTTAAAGACTTACTGATTGAGAAGCAAGCTTTTTGTGCAGCAATGCAAGCAAGGGGTTTTGGAGCCCTGATCACTGATGCTCCATTGTGAGGGACCAAAGCTTTCAGTCCAGTGACTGCAACTCTTCCTGCCTGTTGTGAAAAGGAGGGACATGCATGAAAAAGCCGTTACACAAGCTGGTTATCACTGTTCAACAGACAGCATGCCCGTGCATCATGTGTACATTGTAAAATATTTAAAACTATACAGGCTCACTGAACAAGAGGCACATTCCACGAATGCTGTACACTTGGATGCTTTTTTTTAAAGCGATGCACAAATGTTTTATAAAGAGATTATACATGTTTCATATATATTTACCTAACATAAACTGGCTGCTTTTCATGTTAGATTAAAATACATCAAACTGAATCATTTATTTATTATCATTTATTAATTAAAAATGGTTTGCAAAATATCTGCGTACCAACTGTTTATGCACTGTTAATCCGTCTGACAGTAACTTGACAAGTGGATATTATACAAGCAGTTTAAAGGTTAAACATTGTGAAACGTATCTGCTAAATAAACGACGACTAACAGAATCAAACTAAATCACATTTGCACCGAAATGCAAAGCAACACTAGTTATTCCTGGGAATAATCGTTCGCGGCAGAAGTGTTACTTAGCGCTACTGCTAAAAGAAACTTACAGAAGTCCCAAGAAGTCTCCCGATGGTGGCGGCCATCTTGCCAATGTGCTCAATGCAATGCGCAAAAAACACCTTGAGCATCAAAGCTGCGTACTAATTTTGCATTAGTTGCGCAGTGCACACATACACACCCCTACATACAATTTTGCATGTTTTTTTTAATCATATTTGATACATAATTTTTTTATGGCTCATTGGAAACAGTGAGAATATGTTTATTCAAAAACACGTTTATTCACAGCAAAAATATGCAATTTGGTGCAGCTGCTATTTATATGGCCCAAACATAAGATGAAACAAAGGTATGAAGGTATTTTTGGTGCAAAACAACTGAGTGACCGTGACAGCGGAATTTGTAGTTGTAGAGAATAGCCACACATGTGTATCAGTAAATCTGAAGTCACAGACAAAAGTTGCAAACTTGTAGATATTTTTTTCTCTCCCACAAACACAACACAACAGTTACACGTTCTTGAATCCTTCACTGCAGGTGCACAAATCCTAGTCTACGAATCACAAATCAAGAAACTCGTACGCTCACAAGTTTTGCTACTATTGCTGCAGTGAATATGGTGCAAAACACATTCACACACCTGCATCAAAAATGTGAAGTCACAGACGAATTTTGTACATCCGCAAATCAGTTTGTGAATTCTTGCAATTAGATTTGCACGCTTGTAGAATGTTTTCTTACATATATATATTTTTCTTGGATGCTTTTTCTAGCACAAACACAAGTGCATAACTACAACGGCGTGAATCTCTGCTACGATTCTCAAACACTGTTTTTCGCTTGCAATTACAATTTTCACGCTCTCTCCCTTATGCACCGCCTATCTGTTTGATAAATGGTGCAAAAGTGATTTGTGCATCTGTAGAGGCCACGGCGCGCACTGTTCAGAGAGCAGATAATTTCAGCCAATCAGAAGAGCTCATTTAGGCGCCTGAAACACGCCCCCTAGTTTTAACCACAACCCCGGAAAATCGCGAGCTGCGAGCATCTTGACAGCTACAAGTATCAGAAAAGGTACGTGGCTATTTTTTCTTTCTGAAATAATTTGTTTATAGCTTAAATATAGCTACTTTGGTAAACAGTGTTTCTTAGTTAAGTTAGCCAATCTTATTTCACGAAAGGTAAGCTAACGTTAGCCTACCTTCACTGTTA